>JAOXJP010127245.1:0-13692 GCA_025762735.1 Platanus orientalis | reverse complement strand
TGCTTTGGAAGAAGGGATAATTACTGTAAGGGATGAAACTAGTTGTTTTCTTGGTGAAAGAAGTAAGTTCCCTCATTTTCTTTTTTGTATCATTCACAAAATTGCTTTATGAGTTTCTTTCTTTCATTTCTTTTAGTACAGAAAGGTCAACCCTTGGTGGGTACATATCTCTCTGAATTGCTTACTCAAGGTCCTCTTCCTTCTGGAGAGAATGCTCTAGATGACCTTGAGCCTTTAAGTAAAAGAAAAAGGAGATTAGTGAAAGAAAAAGATCTTCCCTCCACAACTACAGTCCCTGCATTTATTTCGAGGAGGACTCTTCATTCTTCTTCTTTCAAGACCAAGAATCCTAGAGAATTTTTAGATCTAATGGAAGGAGAAAAAGAAGTTTCTTCGACTATTGTGAAGGAAATTCCTCTGGAAATCTCCAAAAGCACCAACAACAATTCCTATTGAACCCTTGCCTTTAAGTTCTCTAGAAAAAGTACCTGCTGTTGATGTATGTCAATCCTGTGGACAATTGGATAGTGGTAGGAGTCTTGTAAGTGTCCTATGATCTCACAAGTTCAACACATAAAGCCAAGAAGGACCAAAGACCCAAGGAAGAGAGCAAAGAGTTAGCACACCAATAAAGGTATAAAGCATGTATGCATATTATTTTGAATGCCTTAAAATGAATCTAGACATGGTTTAGGTTTCTCACATATGCCCAAATCAAAATACCCAAGGACAGACCCCCCACATGTGGCCAAAACAATTTTTCAGAAATTGGGAGTCGAAACCTATTGCGGATCACATAATCGATTTCAGCGAAATTGATTGTGGATCTTGTAATCGGTTTCGCTCATGAGTTTTGACTCAAACTGAGACTCCTGAGCATAAAACCCAATGCCCAAATCAATTTGGATATGAGTTTTGGGAAGTTTACCCAGACTCGAAATCTATTTCAGATCTCGCAATTGATTATGGGTCTGTGCAAGAGCCAAAATCGATTTCAAGCCCAAATTGATTGCAGATCAAGCAATTAGTTTGGAGGGAATTTTTGGAATATTGTTTAGACACAAAATCTCAAGAGAGATTTTTGAAATTTGAATTTTGTTTTTTATATCCACAAGAATGCTTTCCTTTATAAAATATTACAATCCCAAGGCCATGGGTGCTCCTCATTACTATAAAAGACATCTTTTCCCTTTAGGGTAAAGAACTCCAACACTCCAAGCTAATATTCCGAGAGAGCTAAAGGGCATATTACTTTGAGAGCTTCTCTACTGTGAAACCTCCATTGCCCACAAATTTTAAGCTTAAGTAGCTAGCATACTACACTACTTTCTCTCTCTCTTTCTCTTGTCTTAAGCACTACTCTATTGCTATTGAGAAGAAGTTGTGGTAAGAACTTTTCTTAGTGGAAACTCACATTTGACTGAGCTTAAGGAGCACTAGAGCCAAATACTTGGAGCTTGTGGGTAGCTAAGGCAAACTAGCTTAACAAGGAGCGCCCAACTATTGTGTAACTGACAACATCAACCATCTTGTGGTAATATTTGCTTGACTTTTCATTCATATTCATTTTTATTCTTGCTTTGCTTACACCGGAGACACCGAAAGCTTAACTACCTCAGTCGGAGACACTGGAAGTAATACACACTCGTCGGAGACATTAAGTGTTGTTGTTTAGCTTGTTTGTGAGAAAATATTTATATTTGTATATTGACCTAGGTTGTAATAGTACCTAAATGAAATAAACCTAAGCTCGATAGTGAGCCTTTAAAGAGTTGATGTAGGCCTAAGTATCGAACCACTATAAATGTCTTATTGTGGTTTGTATTGTGTAATTGCTTGTCTCTTTACCTTGATGTTCTTTACTATTTTTGCCTAGCATATATTTGACATTATACTTGAGTAAACACATTGGAGTACACACATGCATTTGAGCTAATTTAAAAAGAGATTAATAACAACCCCAAGATAAAATTAAAAAAGGAGTAAATTAATTAAGAAATCATATTCACCCCCTCTAGGATTACTTTAGAGCAATTTTAATTGGTATCAGAGCCTAGGTTACTGACATAAGGCTTAACATCCCGAGTAAGGACCTAGCAAAAAAATCATACATGGCCAGAGAAGATAGTGGTATATCCGTTAACACCCCTCTATTTTTCAATGGAACTGACTATGGTTATTGAAAATCTCAAATTGAGATATTCCTAAATGCTTATGACCCTAGGGTGTGGAATACAATTTTTGATGGCTATACATAGCCCAACAAGCCTAGGAGTGAGTGGACCCTCGTCGAGGCGGGGCCGAGACGGATGCTCACAAGTTCAAATTTAGGGCGTTGAATGCCATAGCTAGTGTTCTAGCCCCAGATGAGTTTAAAAGGATAGCTCATCTCAAAACGGCTAAGGAAGCGTGGAAGCTTCTCTCCGTTACCCATGGGGGTACAAACACCATAAAAATATCCAAGTTTCAAATGTACATGACATAATTTGAAGCTCTTAGGATAGAAGAGGATGAAGAAATCTCCTAATTCAATGCCAAGTTATCAAACTTGGTGAATATCATGAGGAGTCTAAGTGAGGACATTTCTGAGTCCAAAGTGGTTAGGAAAGTACTTATGTTGCTTCCCAAAAGGTTTAGGCCTAAGGTAACTACGATAAAAGAAAACAAAGACCTAGAAGTTATGAAGTTAGAGGATTTGATTGGCTTACTTCAAACATTTGAAATAACTATTAAGGAACCTACCAAGAAGAAGGACATTGTTCTTAAGGTAGAAGAGTCCTCTAAATCAAATGAAGATTCAGATGATGACTTGGCCCTTGTTGACAAGAGGTTCAAGAAGTTCTTAAGGAGAGATACTAATGATTACTCCAAGAACAAGCAGATGAAAAAGTTTTAACCCGGATACAAAAAGAAGAAAAACTTCTCCAAAGAACCACCTATTTGTTATGAATGGAAAGGTATGGGGCATATTATTGAGGATTGTGACAATAGGAAAAACAAGTACAAGCCAAAGGGTAAAGTCATGGCTGCCACATGGGATGATGAGTTTGAGACTTCAAAACATGAGTCTCAAAGTAGTGAGGAAGCTCCCTCACAAGAGATCAAAACCTTCATGGCTTTTGGTACTCTCATGAGCTCACTTTTGGGGTCAAGTAACTCAAGTGAAGATGAATGAGAGTATGAAGAATAAAAGGAAATATATGATGCATAAGAGGCATTCGATCACTTTTTTATGCAAATGTGTTAAGTTAGAAAAGAAAAATAAACAACTCAAGAGGGAAATCATTGAGTTGATTGAAAAGTCAAAATCCCTTGAAGACACTATCTCCATTCTCAAGCAAGAGTCTTCTTCAGAAAGTGAAAAAGAGAAAGATCTTTCCAATGAAAATTACCTTCTCCTATGTGAAAAGGAAGATATGAGCCTAAAATAGTGGAACTAAAGAAAAAAGCTCAATGACTCTAAACTATTTCTAGATTTAGAAAACGACAATAGAAAGCATGAAAAGAGAAGACTCTTTGAGGACAATCAAAAATTTTCCAACAAAGTTTTTGAGCTTGAGGAGAAGCTCAAAACCTTAGAAGAAGAAAATGATGAGTCCCATAGTGATGAGTCACTTACCCAAGAGTTAGAGGACCAAGTTAAAACACTAAATGAAGGAAACAAAGCTCTCAACTTGACTTGTTCTCAACTCACAAGGAAGTCTCTTGATTACCTTAAGCAAATCAAGGAGCTTAAAGAAGACAAGTGGAAGAACATCTCAATACTTGCCCAAGGAAATGAGTGTTGAAAAGATGCTTAAAATGGACAGAGAGTATAAGGATATGACTAGACTAGGTTATTTCAAGGACATTGCATCATTCTAACTCAAAGACCCAAGATTGGCTTTGTTAAAGCCAAATGATCTACTCAACCATCTCCACAATCTTCTAACAAGGGTAAGGAAAAGGTGGAGCCACAAAGACCTTATCAAAGTTTAAATAAGGTTGAAAAAAAAACATTTACCTCACTCAAAGGTAAAATACCTATGAGTCAAGGTAGAGATAGGGAGAGATCCATGCAACCCCAATCAAGATCCTATGAATAAATGATTGGGAGTAGACCTCAAACCAACCAAGCATCTTCTTTTAAAGGAGCTCAAGGGATGAGAAAGCCTTATTCCTATGCCAAGGAGGCATGAAACAAGTTTCAATCAAACAATGCTTCCACTTATGGATGATCTCAAGGAAATTCCTCCACTTCTAGGAAGACTAAGGTGCAACCTACTCAATATAAGAACCTAGAAGAGTCCAACAATCCTTCTATAATAAACAACCAAGAAAGAAGACAACATAATCCCATGTACCTAGAAGGCTCTTATTCTATTGCTACTATTGTAGCTTAGAATGGCACATTAAGGTGGATTGTAGGAAAATGGCAAATGACATGAAATCCTAAAGAATACAAACTAGAAGAATACCAAATGGTAAGAATGTCAAGAAGAGAAACTATTTTCAAAATGTTAAAAATAGAAACCTTCAAAGAAAGGACTTAGCCCAATAAAGTGTCAAACGACAAGTCTCTCAACCTCCTAAGGTTAAGAGAGTATGAGTGAGGAACGATGAACCAAAGTGTTTGGTCATCCACACCACACTAAGAGCCAGAAGCTCATCAAGGTGGTACCTTGATAGTAGGTGCTCTAGGCACATGTCTGGTAAGAAAGAACTATTTACCAAACTTGAGGAAACTCAAGGTGGATATGTTACATTTGGTGGTGGAAACACTGCCAAAATCCTTGGGGTAGGAACAATAGTAGCCCTTGACATTCCACAACTCACTGAGGCTCTCTATGTGTAAGGCCTCAAGGACAATTTGACAAGCATTAATCAAATATGTAATAAAGACTATAAAGTACAATTCAACAAAGATGGATGTGTGATCAAGGATCACAAAAAATACAATATCCTAGTCGAAAGAGTAAGGATAAGTGACAATTACTATGCCATTGATCCCCATTCCCAACAATGGAACACTTGTCTTTTGACTCAAAAGGATGAGACAAATCCTTGGCATCAAAGATTAGGACACCTCAAGGATTTTGTAAGACTTAACAAGAAAGGGATAGTCAAGGACCTTCCCAAGCTAAGTAAGCTCAACAACCCAATATGCAAAGGTTGTCAAATAGGGAAGCAAACTAGAGTTTCTCACAAGAAAGTTACATCTATAGGGACTACTGGACCCCTTAAACTTCTTCACATGGACTTGGCTGGTCTAACTAGAATGGAGAGTCTAGGAGGAAAGAAGTATTTCATGGTTGTGGTTGAGATTTCCCTAGATACACTTGGGTAGCATTCCTAAGGGAGAAATCCGAAGCCTTCAATGAATTCCTAAACATTTGTAAGATGATTCAAGTTGAAAAAGATCTAACCATAAAGCGAATCTGAAGCGATTATGGAAGAGAATTTGAGAATCACAAATTCTCAAATTGATATGAAGAGTTATGAGTTAAATATAAGTTTTCAGCACCTAAAACTTTCCAACAAAATGGAGTGGCTGAAAAGAAGAATATAACTCTTCTTAATATGGCTACGACAATGCTTTATAGCAAAAATATAACTAAGAGGTTATGGGTAGAGGCAATTAGTACAACGTGCTATTTCTTTAATTGTGTCTATCTTAGATCGGGGACATCCAAAACCCCCTATGAATTGTGGAGTGGCAAAAATCTAATTGTCAAATACTTTAAAGTATTTGGTAGCACTTGATATATTCTTCGAGAGAGAGAACATCTAGGCAAGTTTGATGAGAAGAGTGATGAGGCCATGCTCTTAGGATACTCCACTACTAGTAGAGCTTACCATGTCTACAATATTAGGACTCACTCAATGGAGGAGTCAATAAATGTGGTGGTAGATGACTTTCAAGCAACGTATGAGCAATGAAACTTTCCAATGGTGTTGTCTGATAATGAGAATGAGAGCTCATCTCAAGTAGAAATTAAGAAATCCCAAGAGGATCAAGGAGAGAACTCTTTTCAATCTAGTTTCGAGAATAAAGGTGAAGAAATTCAACTTCAACCTAGGACAAAAGGCTCACCAAAGGATTGTCACGTGGAGACATCATTGGTGATCCAAACATTAGAGTGAAGACTATAAGACAAATAGAAAACATTCCTAGTCACCTTCGCTTCACATCCAAGATAGATCCAAAATGAGTTAAAGAGGCTCTCAATGATCCAGATTAGATCCTAGCCATGTAAAAGGAACTAGATCAATTTCAAAGGAATGATGTATGGTTTCTCACCGAAAGGCCTAATGACAAGAATGTCATCGGTACCAAATGGATCTTCAAGAACAAACATGAATAACATGGTACAGTGATAAGGAATAAGGCCAAGCTACTTGCAAATGGGTGTGCCTAGATAGAAGGCATTGACTTTGAGGAGACATTTGTCCCTGTTGCAAGGTTATAGTCCATTAGGATCCTCTTGTTTATAGCATACTATTTGAAATTTAAGCTATATCAAATGGACGTCAAGCATGCATTCTTAAATTGAATTTTCCAAGAGGAAGTATACGTCAAGCAACCTAAGGGATTTGTGGATCTTCACTTACCAAACTACGTATACAGACTCAAGAAGGCATTGTATAGTCCCAAACAAGCTCCAAGAGCTTGGTATGAGAGACTCACAAAGTTCCTTCTTAATCACCATTTTGATCAAGGAAGTGTTGATAAAACACTCTTCATTAAGAATAAAAATGGGCACATACTCATTGCTCAAATATATGTAGATGACAACATTTTTGGGTCTACCAATGAGGAGATGTTTTATGGTTTTATCCAAGCAATGAAATCAGAATTTAAGATGAGTATGGAAGGAGAACTAAGGTTCTTCTTTGGTTTTCAGATCAAGTGAAACAAATGATGACATTTTTTTGAGCCAAACCAAGTTTGCAAAAGACCTAATTTCTAAGTTTGGATTATAAGAATCCAAACTTGCTAGCACCCCCATTAGCACAAGTGACAAGATCACTAAAGACCTTAAGGGTGCCGAGGTCGATTCCACCTACTATATGAGCATTATTGGGAGTTTTTTCTACTTGACTGCAAGTAAACCAAACATTGCATTCAGTGTAGGTGCATGTGCTAGATATCAAGCTTTCCCTAAAGAATCACATCTTAAGACTGCTAAGAGGATTATCCAGTATGTCCATGGAACTACAAAGTTTGGGTTATGGTATCCATTTGACACCACATCTGAGATTGTAGGGTACTCAGTTGCTGACTAGGCTGACAATGTAGAGGATCGTAAGAGCATGAGTGAAGGTTGCTTCTACATAGACAACAGTCTTGTTTCTTGGTACAACAATAATCAAAACTTCATTTCACTATCAACTACCAAGGCTGAGTATATTGTAGCCGGTAGTGGATGCACCTAACTCTTGTAGATAAAACAAATGTTAAGAGACTACAAGTTGGAGCAAGACACCATGAGTCTATTTGTAGACAACAAGAGTGCCATTGACATCTCCAAAAATCTTGTCCAACACTCTAGGGCAAAACACATTGACATTAGACACCATTTCATCTACCAATTGGTGGAAGAAAAGGTTGTGTCCTTGGACTATGTCAAGACTGAAAATCAATTAGTAGACATTTTAACCAAACCTCTTGATTCCAAGTGGTTTGAGTGTCTTTGAAGTACTCTCGAATTATGCACCATTTAGGGGAACCATTTTTGGTTTTCCCATGGTCATGGTATAGTGTTGGGAGAGGTCAAGGGTGAAAGGAGGTTTGGGCAGCACTGTGGTGGAAAGTGGGGAGATCCCACTTCAAGAAACTGAGTAAAATTGCTTAAAACCCATAATCGAAATCAATTGCTAGATTCGCATTCGGTTTCGTATAAATCGATTACGGATCTCGTAATCGATTTTGCCCAAATTGATTATGGGTCACGCAATCAATTGTGAGGTCAATTTTGACAAAAAAATTTGCATTTGAATTCAAAAGGTCGCAACACCCATTTTCCCCTCATTTTTCACATATGATTATGGTTTTTGGTCTCCCAGAGCTCCCCTTCTTCAACCTCTTTATTCCAAAACTCAAATCTTACTTTTTCTTCGATACAATATGCCTTCTCGTATGAAAATGACAACTTCCAAGGGTGGATCTTCCTTACACCCTTCTTGGAATCCTGAAAAATGCCCTATGATAGGATCTCCTCCCCGTCCTCATATAAAGAGGAACCTAGCATCCTTCTCGCTGTGTTATGATGCCACTAGTCTGGAGAGATATCAGAGGATCTTCTCTTGACTATCTATCATTACAGAGAGGTTCGTGGATCTAGAGGCCCTATGGATAATGAGGCTGACAGAGATTCTTGATGGGCGACAGTGGATGCCTCTCATCTCCATTTTTGGACCAGTATAGGAAGAGGCTGTGCATATCTTCTATGCCAACTTCTTCGATATCAACAACAAAGAGCACCTATTTTGGTCCTCAGTTGGTGATGTCTCATTGTAGGTCAGCCCGACCATCATCTCCCGTCTACTTGGGGTTCCATGTCCTTAGAACCCCATCGCCTTTTCGATTCACAAACTCACCCTGGAGCAAAAGGGTGTGCGAGTAAAGAGATTGTGTGGTCGGTTCGTCAATTGGTTAAAGAGACTACTGTAAAAGGACTGTAAGCCGATTGCCTAAGTCCTTCATAGGATCTTCACCTACAACATCCTTCCTACCACCAACATGAGCATCCTCACTGATGATACAACATACCTGATCGATGCTATCCTCGATTCTGAGAGGATCAATCTCCCAGCCATCATCTACTATATGATGCTTAGGGTGTATGAGCCAATGCACTCCATAGGCAGTCGCTCATATTTGACCCTCATCACTCAGATTCTGTAGATTATGAAGGTGCCCTTCAAGGTGGCATCTAAGGGTTGCAAGGATGGGAAAGCTGTAGGGCATGGCACTCTTTGTAAGATGGGTCTCATTGAGAAGACCGCGGGTTCATCCTCTCTGACCCCAGGGCCATCCCGAGCTTGATTTGCCTTTGTTAAGTCCACTATGATGGGCTTGCTTCAAAAGCTAGTGAGGCAGACGTCGAAGGTCTTGAAGAATCAAAGGAATTTAACCTCCAATCAGAGGCAATTGGCGGTGTGTTACAACGCAGACCGCCTTGAGCATCCCATTCAGTTGGGGTCTATGAGTGGCTTTGATTCTAACGACGAGTTAGAGGGTGAGGAAGCCTTCGATGTTCATTTACCACAGCTATGGGAGGATTCTCATTATGAGGAGGAGGAGGCAGTAGGTGGTGGTGACTCCGCTTTGGCTAGTATAGCTGGAGATGATGATGATGGAGATGACAACGATGATGATGATGGTGGTGATGAGAATGATGATGATGAGGAGGATAGTGATGAGGATGATGATGATGTAGGAGTTGGTCATGTCTTTGCTCTTGAGAGCTGTGACTCTGAGTTTGAGTAACCTTTGGTTTCACCCATATATATATTTTGTATAGATGATTATGCCCTATAAGGGCTTGATGTTAGATTTTTTTGTTTCCCTACCTTGTACCTAGGGGGAGTCCCATAGTAGGCATAGCTATATAGGCCTTATCTTTTATTTAATGAAATATCTTCTTTTGCCCATTTTCTCTTCCATTGTTTGGCTTATTGTGTGCATATCATATTTGCTTATCAATTCTTACCAAAAAGGGGGAGAGTTAGTCAAATCCACATGAGGATTGTGGTGGTGTGAGAGTGAGGGGGGAGACACTGTACACATAGGACACATAAGGGAGACATAGGGTGAGAGAGTTAGAGAGTTTATAAGACTATACACACTTTAGTGAGAGCACTAAAATAGGGGGAGTGCAAATGAACCCAAAACAAAACAACTAAACATAAGAAATTTGCTGAATATTTCACACTTTATTTCATGCTTGCTATTTTATAATTATATTGCTCATATCTTAATCTTTTTGGCATGCGAAAGGTAATTGTTTTGTGGTTGTGTTTGCAAGCCTTATTGACAAGCACAAGTGATGAAGATCAAGTTATTAAGTTGAAATGCTTAATCTTGTGTGCTTTTGAGTCCATGTATTTGGGTTTTGGGGAACCATGTATTGTATATCTATGTGTATTTGGGTTTTGCCATGGAATTGACAAGGAGGAGATTGTTGATGTATGTCAATCCCATGGTCAATTGGGTAGTGGTAGGAGTCTTATAAGTATCCTATGATCTCACAAGTTCAACACATGAAGCTAAGAAGGACCAAAGACCCAAGGAAGAGACCGGAGAGTCGGCACACCAAAGAAGGTATAAAGCATGCATGCATATCATTTTGAATGCCTTAAAATGAACCTAGACATGGTTTAGGTCTCTCACATATGCCCAAATCAAAATACCCTAGGACAGATTGCCCCACATGTGGCCAAAACAATTTTTCAGAAACTAGGAGTCGAAACTGATTGCGGATCTCGCAATCGGTTTTTCTCATGAGTTTAGACTCAGACTGAGGTTCTTGAGCTCAAAACCCATATGCCCAAATTGATTTCGATATGAGTTTTGTAAAATTTACCTAGACTCAAAATCGATTTCAGATCTCGCAATCGATTGAAGGTCTGTACAAGAGCCGAAATTGATTGCTTGATCTAAAATCAATTTCAAGCCCAAATCGATTACAGATCAAGCAATCGGTTTAGATGAAATTTTTGGAATATTGTTTAGACACAAAATCTCAGGAGAGATTTTTGAAATTTGAACTCTGTTTTTTATATCCAAAGGTCCAAAATGCTCTCCTTTATAAAATATTTCAATCCCAAGGCCATGAGTGCTCCTTATTACTATAAAAGGCATCTTTACCCTTTAGGGTAAAGAACTCCAACACTCCAAGCTAATTTTCAGAGAAAGCTAAAGGCATACTATTTTAAGAGTCTCTTCTATAGTAAAATCTCCATTGCCCACAAATTTTGAGCTTCAGTAGCTAGCATACTACACTACATTCTCTCTCTCTTTTGCTCGTCTTAAGCACTACTCTACTACTATTAAGGAGAAGTTGCGGTGAACACTTTTCCTAGAGGAAACTCACATTTGGCTGAGCTTAAGGAGCATTAGAGCCAAGTACTTAGAGCGTGTGGGTAGCTAAGGCAAACTAGCTCAACAAGGAGCACCCTACTATTGTGCAACTAGCAATATCAAAACTTGTAATATTTGGTTGACTTTACATTCATTTGCATTCATATTCATTGTTGTTCTTGCTTTTCTTCTGCCGGAGACACCAGAAGCTTGACTACCTTTGCTGGATACACTAGAAGTAGTACACACTCACCAGAGACATTGAGTGTTGTTGTTTAGCTTGCTTATGAGCAAGTAGTTAGGTTTGTATATTGATCTAGGTTGTAATATTACCTAAATAAAATATACCTAAGCTCGGTAGTGAGCTTTAAAAGAGTGGACGTAGGCCCAAGTGCCGAACCACTATAAATCTCTTGTTGTGGTTTGTATTGTGTGATTGGTTGTCTCTTTACTTTGATGTTCTCTTCTATTCTTGCCTAGCATATATTTGACATTATACTTGAGTAGACACATTGGAGAACACACACACATTTGAGCTAATTTAAAAAGGGATTAATAACAACCATAAAATAAAATTAAAAAGGGGTAAATTAATTGAGAAATCGTATTCACCCCCCTCTAGGATTACTTTAGAGCAATTTCACCTACTTCTAGGCCTGAAGATTCCATCTCGCTAAGCCATAGTACTGCTATCCTAGATCCTTCAAAAACCATCCCTGTGGAAGAAACTCAATAAATCATTCATCAAGATGCAACAATGGCATCATCATCTCTTCCTTTGGGAGATGAATTAGACTTTATTTTGAAAGAATTGATTGTAGATTCTTTGGATGACTCTTCTGACAAGGAATTTGCAGCTCCTTCCTCCATATTGATCTTGCTTCCTTCTCATGACACTAAGTTTCGCCAACTTAAAGAGCATGTTGCCTCTCTTCTCAGCCTGAGCTATTATGAAATTGTTCTTCCCTCGACCAGAGGAACTGTGGAAGATGTGATCTAGAAAGTTGTTCGAGTTTACTTTTAATCCAGAGAGCCCTATTCACAAGCTTGCCATCTGACTATCTTCTGCTTTATCTACTTCTGGAGATTATGAGAGGATCACTTCCAGTTTTCACATGATAGAACATTTGTCTATTGAAGAATCTTGTATTGCTACCTGTTTACCAGAGTTTGCATATGCATTTAAATCCCTTAATTCAGAACACCAAACTATTTTCTCCAAGATAGTTGATATGGAGAAAGATCTTAACAGGATTGATGCAAAGATTTGGAGGTTGGAGTCCGAGAAGATAACCAAACAGAGGGAGATTTCTACAGATAAAAAGAGACTAAATGACTGTGAAGGCAAGAAGATTACCCTGAAGGGTGAGATGTCAACCACCCTAGTGAAAAAAAAGAAGGTAGTGAAAGAATTAAAGGAGGTGAAAGGAAAGAGACAAGAATATTCTAACCACTTGATTTGTTTCTCAGGATCATGGTCTGATGCCTAAAAATTCTTTAAGAATAATTTTAACTTTGTTGACTGTGGGCCATAAACTTTATTTTGTTAATGATGTGTGTTGGCTATGTAGCCATTAACTTCAATTCTTATATCAAAATTCCTTTTTGTATTTGAATCTTTTGTTCCTTTTGATGGATTTTATCTTAATCCTGTCATATATGTGAAATCTCTTTTACAGGATTGATTTGGCATTTTTGCCATTACTATACTGTGATGGATCTCGTTTTTTCCAATTAGTGGGAAACTACTTCTTTAAATATTTTTTATTGATTTACTTCTTTATCACTAACCCATCTATTTCTTGTAGCACATATGCTCCTCCTAGGAGAACTTGAAATATTTTGTATGGTCCTTCCCAACTAGGGGACCATCTTCCAAAGGTATAATCTTTAGTGCCTAATGGAAGAATTGTTTTCCACACTAGCTCTCCTTCCTTGAAGGATTTTTTTTTTGTTATAAGCCTTAGCAACTTTCTGTTTATTTTCTTGCATAATGTCGAAGGTTTTTAATCTTACTTCATCCACATTTTCTAATTCTAGGATCATAGCTTCATTAAATTCTTCTATAGTTAACTTTTCTTGAAATGTTGTTCTTATTGAAGGAACCACAATTTCCATGGGTAATATGGCATCATGTGAAAGCCTGGTTTTATCCTAGAGGGGGGGGGGTTCTAAAAAATTCTTTCTAATTTACCCCCAGTTAAAATTCCAATTTTAGATGTTGTGATAATTCTTGGAATTTAATGCACTTAGAAAAATGCTTCAATTTTTATAATTACAATGCAATGCAATGACAATTTGTAATTTTAATCTTTCAATTACTTTAAGTTCCTACTTAATGGCAAATATGAAAGATCATATATAAAATGATAAACATGCCATGTAAAGATAGAGAGAAGAAACAATTCACACCACAAGCAAACACACAACACAATATTTATAGTGGTTTGGCACTTGGACCTACATCCACTTTCAAAGCTCAGTACTGAGCTACTAAATTTTATTAAGATTGAATTACATTACAATCAAGGTTAAAATTCTAAAACCTACTACTTGCAAGAAAAAAAGTTCTACTCTCGGTCTCCAACAGGAGTGGTCTATACCCGGTGTCTCCGGCAGGTATGATC
>JAOXJP010127234.1:0-13692 GCA_025762735.1 Platanus orientalis | reverse complement strand
GGGTTTATGGAGAGTTCTAGAATAGTCTTAGGGGTTTCTAGAGAAATAATTTCAAACTCACGTTTCTCTGTCATTCAGCTGGCACCTATGTGGACACCCCTATGTTTTTTAGAACTGCAAATTTGTCGGGCTAGCCTGAAGCTCGAATTGTTCTTTCCAAAGTTTAGGTGGGCTGGGTTCATTATATTTTGTGATGGGTTAAGTTTGGGCCCAAGTTTTAGGCCTAACATGAACTTTAAACTGAGTTCAGGTAGCCTTAGTTCAGCTCAATTGGCCTGGCCCATCCCAAACTACATTATAAAACATATTAAATATAGTTCTTTTTTTGTGAATAAAAAATATTTTTACAATAACTTATTTTATGTATAAGCTAAAACAGCCCATGGGTTTTGAAGTTTGAGCTAGTCCAAACTCGGCCAAAAGCCCATGTTTTTAGAACTATCCAAGTTTGGGCTGAGTTCGAGCCCAACACTATATTTCAGGCCAAGCTAAAGCTGAACTTGGCCCAGCCTAGCCCAACTTGATTTTTCATTTTTTAAACCTCTACATATACTTCTCTCTTTCTTTCTATCATTTCTTCTCTCCTAAAAACTCTCTTTATAATTATTTCCTTCTTAAAGTGAAATTCTTACTCTTAATTTTTATTCCATGAACCCTCTTCTTCTTATTTCTATCTTCTCCTCTTTCATCCTAAAAACTCTCATTCTAAATCTTTCTTATCATATTCCCTTCCTACTAAAAGGTTTCTAAGTTACCTAACATAGATTAATAATTTAGAGAGATAAAGTTCAAATTTAAGCATTATTGTCTTAGGGGTGGAAATTGAGAGAGGGTGCATGGTTTTTTGAGAAAAACAAAGATTTACACTTACACAAGAGATACCTACTCTAAAAGTCCTAACCTACTTCTCCCTCTCTAAGACTTTGTTTTCCTCATAACCTTTTCATTGTTCCCTTTCTCTCCCTCCTCTACTCATCTTCCTTTCTTGACATTTTCTCATTCATTTTAGAAATGTCACAAACAAACCCTAAAAAGAAAAAAACATAATTCAATGATATTTTTCATCTTCATTTGTATCAAATAAAAAAGGTTTTTTTTGTTGATGATAACTTTCTGAGTTTGCACATCTGGCTGTCCAAACATCCTCCTATGGTCCCCAATCATCTTAGTTGATGGTATTTTCTTTAATATCCATCAAAATATCAAATTTTCCTTTCTTCTGCTCCGTCTTCCACCCTCTTCCCTATTATTTATCAAATTATTCATCTTCCCATGTGTTTTGTTTTCTTTTTCCTGTCTCTCTCTCTCTCTCTCTCTCTCTCTCTCTCACACACACACACACACACACACACACACACACGGTCTACCCATAAAAAATAAAAGGTAACCTAATTTTTTGTTTGTTATCAGTGTTGTCATGGATGGCTAGCTACCGGCCAAAAAATATGTCAGAGCAATCAATGAGTTAAGGGCAACTTGCGATGTACGACAGTAAGAAGTCAGCCAATGGCAAGAGATTATGAACCTTATTGCCACCATCTTTTAAAGAGTCGTCATCATTAACAATGGATAACCAATGTATCGTCTCTTCCACCTTTCAAGCCCTTTATGTCATGGTTGAATCACTTGTCTTTGCTTACCAGAGAAACTTCCAATGCTCAATATCAACTGTTAATAGAAGGGTTTACTCTACCCTTTGGCATCTGGTGCCTTCATGGTGAAATGATCCTAATATTGTAGCCATTGATATCACCATAGCATAACTTAACCCATTGTAAAGAGTGACAATAAGGAAACAAGAAGTTGGGTCTATGGAGGCATCCCAAAGTGCTAGTTTTTCACTTAAAGTGGTTCTCAGTCAATGAAGCAAAAGCTGATGCCACTTACCAAGCTACTTAGTGTGGTGCTTTATAAGCTCTATGCTTTTGAGCCACCTTCATGGAGTCAAGGGGAGAGGGCACTATATAGCACATATCAAGGTCAAAAACAAAATCTGGCTCTTGGCATGGTGATAGAACCAATGACGATGAACCTTCCTTGGCTAGTTGTAGCGACCTTAAAAGCTAAATGAATATCAAGAGTATTTTGGATAGAATGGCATGAACAAAATAGGTTTACAAATACGGTATTTATAGTATAATTCTTGGTATAGATTTGATATTAGCCAATGATGGCATACCAATATTACATATGTGTAAATTGAGCAATATAGAGAAAGAAAATCAATCAATTACTTATAATACAAGGAAGAAAATTAATTACCTACCTATAATACATTCATCGCTCAACTATAGTAACATACTAATAAGGTAAATCCATCACCTTCGACGTTCAACTATGGTAACATATTTACAAGGTAACAAAATTAGTGAGTCAATATTGTTGAATACGCCTATTACCATTATTATTGCCCTGCAAATTGATGGTAGGGTTGACGATCGGTTTGAATTGAAAACCAAGAAATGATGGAGTTGAAACTCCCTTGGTGAAGATATTGATAAGTTGATAGTTGGAACGACCAAAGATAATGGAGAGAGTATCATTAGGACCAAGATCACAAACAAAATGATAGTTAACCTCAATATGTTTGGTTTGTACATGAAACACAAGATTAACAACCATGTGTGTTGTACTCTGTCATAGTAGAGAATAAGTGGCTTGTGGATGGAAACTTGAAGATCTTGTAAGAGATAGGAAAACCAAAAAATTTCAAAAGCAATCATTGCTAGGGCTTTATATTAAGCTTCAACATTTGATTGCGTAATTGTTTGTTGTTTCTTGGAACCCCATGATAAAAGATTACCACCAAGATAAACACAAAAGCCAGTGGTGGATAGTCGGCTGCTAGGATAACCAACCCTATCACACCCTAAACTTGGACCTCTTCTTGAAACGATCTTGAATCCGAAGTGTGACATTTTCGCTTCATCACATCACAATACACATCCATTCCTTTATTTATTTTTATTTCATTTGCTACAATTCCATGGTAACTTTATTTCACTTTAATGCATTTGGCCGCAATTCAATTCCTTTCTTTTACTTTTAATCATTAAGTATATGTAGCATAATAACATTTATTCATTCATTCTCATTTCTCAATGTGTAGTGGAGAATTTAAAACATTAACATCCATCCATATATGCAGTAGAATTAAAAGGATTAACATGTAGACAAGCCATCTATTTAAAATCCCATCTCATTCGACACAAAGATACATAATCTCAAATGAACCATCATTTAAAGAAATCTTCTATTCATAAATCTAAATTCATAAAAACTATAATATTCAAATCCACAAGTATGGTGGTATCCATGAGGATGTACAAAAGGCCAATAACGAGTAAAAGCTATTCATTAGCACTTTCTCTTGTACCTTTATCCATCCTCTAAATGCTCCCATGGGATGCACCTGTTTACTATGCCTCAATCTAACAAATGGTGTCCACTGGGTGAGCTTGACTGGCTCGTAAATAATCATATAAAACATATAATGGAATAGGGTTAAGCTAAGCATGAACATTTAAGATAGAAAAATATCTTATAGCCTTTTAATCAAAATGCGAAATCAATGCATAAAACATTTTTGCAAATATTTAAAAAAAAAAAAGCTTTCACAATTTACTTTTCATAGGATAACTTATACAATTTTCTTATCTTTTCAAAACTTAGGTACTTTCACCTTTTTAGTGTTCATTTGTTACTTATTCTAGTTCACTTAACATTTATCGTTGTTCACTTGTCACTTGCCATTCATCATTTATCATTTATCAATGTTCACTTGTCATTTATCACTTATCAATTTTCAATGTTCACTTGTCACTTATCATTGATGATTTATCAATGTTTATTTGTTACTCATCATTTATTACCAAATCATGGGATCAATTTTCAATTATATCATATTATGTCATAATTCCATCATATTATATCCTCAATGGCAGAACCAATTTAATATGTTACCGTTGTGTTATATTCCCAATGGTAGGACCAATTCTATTGTATTATATCGTCAATGGCAAGACTGATTCAATATAACACCATTGTATTATATCCCTAATGGTAGGACTAAATCCATTGTATTATATCCCCAATGGCAAGACCAATTTTAATACCATTATCATTTTCATTGTTCATTTCACTTGTCCTTAATTATAATTCATTTTACTTTATTTTTATCAAAGTCCATTTCACTTGGATTTTATCATGGCTCATTTAACTTCTTAATATATAAGATGTCCATTTTTTCGAAACATAAAATCTGTTTTAGAAATTCATTACACAATTTATGACTATAAATCTAATCGAATGTTCAAACATATATTCCTTTAACTCAACTATTCTTTACTCATTTAGTTCATATTCAAGATAGGTTCATATATAAAATTTCACAATCGGAGTCAATTGAAAATTCAATACAAGGTGCTTAACACTTCTATGAAGCACATAAAGAACTATAAATTTAAATGTATTTTCAATTCCCATACAAGTATGAAATAAATCCAAATAACACAATATTTCAAATCTCATGTGAGAAAATATATGGAAATCCATTTGCAAATCTTCTTGAGAAAACATAAGTGAATATACATGATTTGGCAACCAAAAACCCCCTAATTGATGCAAATCACAAGTTTACAATAGAGATTTTTAAGATACAATCAAGGAAAACATAGATACATTTATAAGTTTCATGGATAGGCAAAGATCGATGAGATTCTAGCTAAAAAAACCATTTACATATGAATGAAACTATTTTCCATGTCATAAACTTTGAAATTCATAGAGTTCAAAACCATAAAACTTCAAGTCCTAGATGTAGGAACCATTAGATCTAATATCCTAGTGGAGAAAACATGTGTACACTTTGTTTAATCACTTACATTTTCAAAAACTATAGAGTTTAGATCATAAACCTTCTAAATCAAACTTAAAAACTATTAAATCTAAGATCCAAATAGTAAAAACACGTGTATGTTTTGTATAACCACTTGTACTAGCTATTTCTCTTTGGATCTACAACTTTCCTGTAGAATCCCCTTTTCCTTAAGCTTCCTCTTCAAGGATTCTTCACACCACTTTTTCTCTACAATATATGAAAAACTTAAAGAAAAATTTCAAAACTAAGCAAAACCTTTCATGGGGTGGGTTTTCATGGTTTAACTTTACCAAATTTACGGTTTTCTTCTCCTATTCTCCTCTCATTTCCTTCTCCTTGTCTCTTTCTTATGTTTTTAAATCTAAATTGGGTAACCCAAGTATTTTATCTCATCAAATGGGTACCACACAAATTATAGGTAAAATCATGTGCTAGCGAAAATATCCCAAAATTTTTGGGCATGTTGATCGATTATGAGCCCCTTGATCAATCATGTAGTGCTTGATTTTTCCAACCTATGGGTTTTGATAGTCTATGATCGATCATGGGTCCTATAATTGATCATAGAATCCTCCATGCTTGACCAGAAAGTGTTTGATTTTGTGACTGTGCACAACCCTACTTCCTTGATCGATCATGCTCTGATTTGTGATTGATCATGGACTTTGATTCGTGATCGATCATGGTTCATGATCAATCATAGTTCCTTCAATGATTGATCATGACTGAAATTTTCAGTCTTTTTTTCTGTGTTTCTCACTCCATGTCAACATTATTGATTCGATTCACTTCCCTTATTTCTATTTTGCATTCTCATGACATGGTTAGGTCTCCAAAAGAATTTTGAAATTAGTTTATTTTCTTGCATTCACATGGTGTATCATAAATGGACAAATAATGTTAGCTTCATGTTTCTAAAATTACCAAAGTATATGCGGGATGTTACAGGCCCAGTCAACATTAGAATAAACCACCATGAGGGATAATGGTCTAGAGACCAATTTGAGGCCAAAACCCAAGGTGCTTTTAGATAACACAAGATGGATTTCATAGCTTGATCATGCACAAATGTTGGGACATGCATTAATTGAAACACCTGATTAATGACATAGTTAATATCGGGTCAAGTTAGAGTGGGATATTGGAGTGCTCTAACTATACTTCCGTATTCATGAGGATTATGCAATGGATCACCCTTTAAGATTAGAATTTTAGATCCAATAACAACCGGTGCATAACAAGGTTTGCTTCCAAGCATACTAGTGCGATGAAGTAAGTCAAGAGTATACTTCGTTTGAGTTAAAACTAGTGAGAAAAAGTACATTGTACTTCAATTCCAAGAAAATAATTGAGCTCTCGAGGGTCCTTCATAACAAATCGCTCACCAAGATGTTAAATCAACTGGGAGAGAAAACTGTGGTTGTTGTTAGTTATGAAAATATCATCCACATAAAGTAAGAGGACTGTGGTGCCCATAGAGGTGTGTAAAAAAAATATGGAAGTATCAATAAGGCTTTTTTGAAACCCAAGTTGTAGTAGAAAACCACTAAAGCATTGAAATCAAGCAAGTGGTGCCTATCTGAGAGCATAAATAGCCTTTTTGAGATGACACACGTGATAAGGTCATGCAGGATCAACAAAGATAGTGAGGATATAATGTTTAGTTAAGAGATTCAAAAATATTTTGGGACAATGAGTGCCATCTTAATGGCGAGTGACCATGATGATGCTAAGATGAATTAATATCTGTTCGTAATGGTGGAAGACGTGGAATTGAAGAAATTTGTGTTGAGGTAAATATGTAATTGCCATTTCAATGCCAAAGAGTTTGTAATTAGGATTATTTGATTAAATGTCTATGTAATGAGTTCTGTAAGTCTAAGTCCAAAACAAAGCTTCAAGAGGAACATCTTAAATCCAAGAAGATCACAAGCTCAAGAGACTCAAGCCACATAAGTGAAGAAGTTAAGATGTCTCAAGAGTTAGCCAAAGCAAACAACAAAAGTGAACTTCTAAGGTAAAATCAAAGGCAAAGGTGGTAAGTAGTATTTGGGTAATGACCAAGCCAAATGACCATTGGATGGTTTAGCAAAGACCTACCAAACCCTAGGGAAAAGTCTCACATTGGTTGTATTGATTTTGGACCACAAAATAAATGAAAAGTACTTAGGTCTCTTCCTAAAAGGTTTAGACTTAAAGTAATGGCCATTGAAGAGAGTAAAGATGTAGGAACAATAAAGTTAGAAGAACTAATTGACTCCCTTTAAACCAATGATGTCTCCATCAAGGAATCCACCAAGAAAAAGGGCATTGTATTGTCCTTAAGGTGGAAGAACCTTTGGGATCCAATGAGGAAACTGGCAAAGAATTAGCCTTAATGGCTATAGGTTCAAAAAGTTATTCAAGGGAAATGGTAGAGATTTCTCGAAGAATAAATTTGTTAGGAAAGCCTATCCTAACAATAGGAATAAGAATGATTCTTCTAGAGATCTTTCCATTTGCTATGAATGCAAAGGGAGATGTAATATTGCCGATGATTGTGGCAATAAAAAGAATAAGAAGTTCAAGCCAAAGGGAAAATCCATGCATGACTGCTACTTGGGATGATGATTCCGATGTTTCAGAATAAGAGACCCAAAGTAGTGAGGATCACACCTCACAAGAGATCAAGGCCTTCATGCTTATGGCTCTCCCTCAAGTTCATGTAGTGATTAAAATGATTTAAGTAGTGTTGGTGAAGGAGATGAAGAGAATGAGGATATTCAAAGTGCTTTCAATAGCCTCTTCCTTCAAAGTATTGAGTTGGAGAAGAAGAACAAATAACTTAGGAAATAATGTAAGGAAATGATCCAAAAGATAAACTCTTTAGAGGATACAATCTCCTATCTTCCTTAGAAAGTGTAAAAGAAAAAGAACTTTCCATTAAGAACTCCTTGCTTCTTAAAGCTAAAGAAGAAATGAGCCTAAAGATAACATTTCTTGAAAACAAGCTTAGTGAAGCTAAAAATTTTCAATGTTTAGAAAAAGACAATAAGAGAATTAAAAAGAAGAAATTTATTGAGGATACTGAAAAATTATCTAAGAAAATTTTAGAATTTGAGGAGAAACTCAAGTCTATAGAGAGTTGTGAGGATGATACAAACAATGATAGATCTCTCATACTTGAACTAGAAAGTCAAGTAAATGCACTAAATGAGATGAACAAATTATTGAACATCACTTGTGCTCAATTCACTAGGAAGTCATTAGGGTACCTCAAACAAATCAAAGAGCTTGAGGAGGACAAGAGGCTGTCATTATCCATGATAGATCAAGGAAATGAAAAATTAAAGAAGATGATCTCTATAGAAAAAAAACCATGGTGACATGAGAGGACTTGGATTTAATTTCAATGTCAATCATGCTTCCTCCTAAAAAAAAGACCAAAAATGTCTTTGTGAAAGCCAAGAAAAAGGCTAATGCACAAACTTTCCATAAGGGCAAGGAGAAAGTGTCTTTTCATGAACCATCATAAAGATCCTATGAGGTTGAGAGGAAGGAAAATACTTCATTCAAAGGCAAGACACCCTTGAAGTAAAGTGAGATGTTTGATAAACCAAAATCTCAACCTTATTCTTATGCCAAAGCGGCATGAAATAGCTTTCAAGCCAATAAGGCTTCTTCCTGTAGAGGATTTTAAGAAAATGCCTCTACTTCTAGAAACCCCAAAGGACAAGCTAGAAGAACCCCTTAATCCTCTCATACTCTATCTTCTATAAAGAAATAATTCCAATCTAATGATCCTAGAAGAGCTTAATTATCCTCTCATGTCCAACCTTCTAGCATGAGATAATCATAAACGCATATCCCTAGAAAATCAATCTTTATATGCTACTATTGTGGTTTAGAAGGCCACATCAAGGGTGATTGTAAAATGAGGATGAATGAGATTAAGTACCAAAAAGCTGAATTTTAAGGAAAACACTTAATGGGAAAAATGCCAACAAGAGGAACTATTTTTAAAGTGTTGAAAATATAAATCTTCAAAAGAAGAAGGATCTAGCCTAATTACAAAACACAAAAATGAAAAATCTTAAGAAAGTATGGGTTAGGAAGGATGAACTAAAATGCTTAGTCATCCACATGGCTTTAAGAATCGGGAGCACATCAAGGTGGTACCTTGATAGTGGGTACTCTAGACACATGATAAGAGATAGGTCATGTTTGTCAATATTGAGGAAACTCAAGGTGAAAGTATCACATTTGGTGATAGAAACATTGCCAAGATCATTGATAAGAAAATTGTAGAGGTCCCCAGTATTCCCACACTCACCAATGTCTTATTTATGTAGGGCCTAAAACACAATCTAATTAGCATAAACTAAATTTGTGATAAAGACTATGGTGTGCACTTTGTGAAGGATGGGTGTGACATTAAAGACAAGGGGAGTCATGAAATTCTTATAAAAGGTTTAAGGACTAGTGACAATTGTTATGTTATAGAACCCAACAAGTATGATTTAGATGCTTGTCTTATGTCTTAAAAGGTTGAGACTAATCTTTGGCATCAAAAGTTATGTCACATCAACTTTAGAGACCTATCTAGACTAAGTAGAAATGAAATAGTCAAAGGCTTGCCTAGATTGACTCAAATTGACAATTTTATGTGCAAAAGTTGTCAAATGAGAAAACAAACTAGAGTCCCCCATAAAAAGACAAATCAAACAGGGACATCTAAGCCTCTAAAACTTCTCTACATGGATTTAGCCGGTCCAACTAGAACAGAGAGTTTAAGAGGTAAGAGGTACTTCATGGTAGTGGTGGATGATTTCTTTCGATTCACTTGGGTTGCATTCCTAAGAGAGAAATCCAAGGCTTTTGATGAATTCTTGAATATTTGCAAAAGAATTCAAGTTGAAAAGGACCTCTCCATCAAGTGTATTTGAAGCGATCATGGAAGAGAATTTAAGAATGAACATTGGTGTGATGAGATGGGCATTAGACATAAGTTTTTAGCACCACAGACTCCTTAACAAAATGAAGTTACTGAAAGAAAAAATAGAACTTTCCTAGACATGACAAGTTCCATGACCATAAGTAAAGTTCTTGCCAAGAGATTTTGGGCTAAAGCAGTAAGCACCACATGTTATGTGTCGAACCACGTCTTTCGTAGACCGAAAACTAACAAAACAACTTATGAAATCTAGAAAGGCAAGAAGCCTACTATCAAATACTTCCAAGTGTTTGGCAACTCATGCTACATCCTTAGGGACAGAGAACACTTAGGGAAGTTTGACAAGAAAAGCGATGGAGATATTTTCCTAGGGTTCTCTACAAACAATAAAGTTTACCAGGTGTTTAACATGATGACTCTCATGATAGAAGAGTCGATCAATGTAGCCATTGATGATCTTGAGAATAGAACAATACAAGCAGAGATACCCATTGTATTCTCAGATAATGAGCTAGAGACCTCATCTCATATAGAGATTGAAGGATCTAAAAAAGATCACTAAGAAATCTCATCACAACAAAGCTCCAAGGATGATGAAGCCCAACCTTATCCTAATGAGAAGAGGATTACAAAAGGTCTCACACCAAGTGACATCCTTAGTAATCTTAAAGATTGAGTGAAAACAAGAAGGAAAATCGAGAACATCTTGAGCCATTTTTGTTTCACCTCCAAGATAGAGCCTAAGAAGGTAAAGGAGACTCTAAATGATCTGGATTGGATCAATGACATGTAAGAGGAGTTCAACCAATTCAAAAGGAATGATGTATGGATTCTAACTAAGAGATCCTCTGACAAGAACGCTAGTAGAACAAAATGGATATTAAAAAAACATGATGAACGTGACACGTTAATGAGGAATAAGGCTAAACTTGTAGCCAAAAGATATGCCCAAATAAAGGGCATAAACTTTGAGGTGACATTTACTCTTGTGGCTAGGCTAAAGTCTATTCAGATTCTACTGTCCATTGTATGCTGTTTGAAGTTTAATTATTTTAAATAGACATAAAAAATGCCTTCCTGAATGGTGTACTTTAAGAAGTATACATAGAGCAACCTAAGGTATTTGTGGACCCTCATATGCTAAACTACTCATATAGGTTGAAGAAGGCATTGTATAGGCTAAAACTAGCCCCCATAGCCTGATATGAGAGACTAACTAGGTTTTTGATGGATCATCACTTTGATAGGAGGAGTGTGAATAAAACTCTTTTTCTCAAGAATGAGGATAATCATATACTCATTGCATAAATATATGTGGGTTTGCTCATACGATGAAATTCGAATTTAAAATGAGTATGAAGGGAGAATTACGATGCTTCTTAGGATTACAGAATTTGGTAAACACCAAATGAGATATTTCTAAATTAATCTAAATTTGCTAAGGATCTAGTCTCAAAGTTTGGACTTAATGATTCCAAACTTGGTAATACTCCTATAAACACTAGTGAAAAAATCACAAAGGATCTCAACAGTGTCAATATTAATCCTACATATTACAAAAGTATTATAGATAGTCTACTGTACTTGACCGTGAGTAGATCAGACATTGCCTTTAATGTTGGAGCCTGTACTCATTACTAGGCTATACCTAAAGAGTCTCATCTGAAGTTAGCCAAGAGAATCATACATTATGTCCACGAGACTATTGACTTTGGCCTTTGGTATCCATTTAATACCACTCTAGTTTTTGCTGGATTTTTAGATGCAGATTGGGCTACTAATGTCAATGATCGTAAAAGCATAAGTGATGAATGCTTTTACATGGGCAACTGTCTTGTCTTGTGGCATAGTCACAAACAAAATTTCATATCTTTATTGACTGTCGAGACATAGTACATTGCCACTAGAAGTGGATTCACACAACTACTCTGGATGAAGCAGATGCTTAAAGACTATGAGTTGTTGCAGAACATGATGAACTTATTCATCGACAACTTCAGTGTAATCCAAATTTCCAAGAATCTAATGCAACACTCTAGGACTAAGCATATTGATATCCGTCATCACTTCATTTGTGATTAGGTGAAGGAAAAAATCCTATCTCTAGAGTATGTGAAGACTAAGGATCAACTGATAGATATCCTTACAAAGAAACTGGACTCAAAGAGGTTCGAATACCTTCATGATTCGATCAGCATGTGTTCGATTCATTGAATCTAAGGCCAGAATACCACAACTATGCACAAGGTCTTACAAGTGTTCCAAGGAACACTTAGTGCACATGGATTAGCCAGGGGACATGGCTAAGGGGTGCCCAAGGGGGTACCTAACTCCCTGTCTTGGTTTCTTTTAAAATAGGATAGTTGGAGCACTCCAAAGTGGAGAGCTCCAATTGATCAGTGCGAATGAAAAGTAAAATGTTACTTATGCTTTTAAAATAAGGTTTTCTCCTTAATCCTTTAGGAAACCAAAAACTTACATTCATATGGAGGTTTATTGTCTTCATTCTCAAGGTTTTGAAGAAGCCATAGCACCACACACCAAGGAACCAACAAAGTGGGCCCATATTGACTTTACGAGGTCTTGCAATGAGGACAGTGTTAAGAGCTTTAAGAAATACTTCTCCAAATGCTTAATTTCAGTTAAAAGGTATATTCACCAACAACCTACGGAGGAGACACTCCTTCCTTATATTCCCTTGCTTGAAGGATGGCAAGATATCACCACATTTGAAGGGAGTGTCAGAGTCTAGGCCGTTCCCCTGTTCTACACCAATGTCCATCATTCTAACATATCCACTCTCTCATTAGAGACCATGGTGTATAGGGTAGAGATGAAGATTAATTTAGACACCATCCCATCAATCTTAGGAATCCATCGGCCTAAACGCAAGTCTATTGTGTTTCCTCCTACCTCCCTTAAGAAGTGGGAGATCACTAAATTAGTTAGCTATCCTTACCAACATTGGTTTGGGAAACTTAAGGTGATTAAGTGTGACATGTTGGCATGACTACTCAATCTCAAAATTTTCCTCCAACCTCCTCCTAACAATCCACGACAGTGAAATGTCGGATGCAATGGTCTAGGTTGTTTATAGCCTTTTGAATTAGTAGGAAGTTGACATCCTTGCTATCATTTTCTATATGATGACCACTGAGGCAGTGCACGCCACAGTCAAAACTAGCATGCCTTATGGAGTAATGATCATACTACTCCTTACAACATGTGGTGTGTGGTTTCTTGAGGATGCTCTTGTCCTCAAGTAGGGCATTTCGATCAATCAAACGTCGATCACTCGAATGGAGTGCGCTTGTGAGCTATTTGATGCACATGCCACAGTAGCAGCACCTCCACCAGTAGCACACCAACTGTAGAACAGGGTGTTGAGCCACATCAGGAGGCCCCTCTAGCCCTATAGGTTCCTCCTCCACAGGCTTCTACTACTCCCCAGCAGGCAATGATATTCCTAGCCCATCCTAGGCTCCTCCTAGTAATGACTTTAGGCCCACATTTCCTGATCAGAGCAACCCTCTCTACACCCTTTGGCTTTGCATGTCACAAATGTTATGAAACATATACAAGTTGGCCAACAAGGTTAATGTCATGGATGAGAGATTGACGCGGATCAAGGTGTCTAGACCCTATTGCTTGCATTCCTTTATCGGTGCCTGTTGAGTTCAAAGATGGCTCTAACGATGACCTGGATGTTGAGGATGAAGATGATGCTTGAGAGTGACTCTCATATGTTCAGTCTTTTGGTATATGATGCTTTTAGAGCACATTTCACTTGTATAGGTCGAGAACCCCCTTTCATGTATCTTTTTTTGATTATATATATATATATATATATATATATAATGTCTCTTATAAACATCTCCGA
>JAOXJP010127223.1:0-13693 GCA_025762735.1 Platanus orientalis | reverse complement strand
CACCTCCTATAAATATTCTCTCAGACTCGGGAATTCCCTAAACTAATCCATCCATGTTTTCCCAAAATTGTTTTTTAGTAGTTTCAACTAGTCCTATCTGTGGTGCATAATCAGAATCAGAATCAAAATCAAGGCAAAATCAAAATCACTATTTAGATTGATTCTGTCAATTATGCATTGTAACAAGACAAACAAAAAATAAACTAAAGTTTACCGGAATCAACTTCTTTACTCTTTTTTCCCTACAAGGCTAACAAGAAAACATACGCAGTATTCGTGGAATCTAATGGTTGAAATACTAACTAAAATCAACTTCCAAAAATAGGTAACCAAATGGGATTATGGATTCTTACAATCCGATTCCAAAATCTGAATATAAGAATTTAGAATCAAAATCAATAATCCAATTCCCTAAAGTAAGTGGTGTGGGACGATTTTTTTGTATTACATAGAAAAATTCTTTTTAGCTTTAATCAAGGATTTTTATATAACATTCGAGGTGGGTATATATACCCTGGTTTAGGGAAACTTTTATGAGAATCGTAGGATGTTTTGGGCTGACAAGAAGTTGAAATTAGAGGTCCTAATGTTTCGAAGCTAAATTTCCCCCCAAAAAAAAGTATGAATAATTCTTAAATTTAAAGGGTTATCCATAACCCATCCGAAGACATACACATGCCTAGCTTTATGCAATTTTCATAGAGAATTGCAGATGTTTTTGGATTACTAGTAAGTTGGATTTTAGATGTGCTAACATGTGGGTCTCAAAAAGTTAAATAAGAACTTTAGGAATTCCGATTCGAGCTATTAAATCATGTATTAGTGCATGATTTTAATATTTTTATGATTGAGAATATATATTGTTGTCCTAAGATTTTGGACTTTAGTTCCTATGGTTGTGTGCTTCACAATACCTTGCTTAATTATTTGGGAAAACAAGATATTATGATGTTGTTGTCCCAAGAAGACTACTTCCTCCATCAAAATGTTAAGTTAGGATGAGATAGGGAGTCTCACCAAGAGTTTCTCGTGTGTGGTTAGCCACCGTCTATCCCGCTTACTCTCATATTGGACTCTACAAGGTCCATCACTTCCTGATGAAACAAGAAACTTCCCAAAGGAGCTACATGGCATAACCTCACTAATAATCAACAAGTCATCATTTTGATATTTCTTTTATATTATTTTATTATTTTTGGGATGTCTTGATTTGAAGAGATGTCGATCATTGTAAATGTTTCTTATAATAACTAGTTGTAGAAAGGAGCATAATCTCGCTAGCTTGGGCTATAACTCTATTAGGTTGGATAGATGGGCTTGTTGTTCTCATTGTGTTTTATACATCACTTGGTTTCAGGTTTCACTTCTACTCTATTTGCCATTACATGGATATTGTGAAAGTAAACTACAGTAATAGTTTTATTGATAAGACAAAAGGTAATATATTTTTCTTCAACGTTTCTCTTATTCCAACTAGACCAATTTGTTTCTTATGAATTGACAAAACATGTCAAGGGGGGAACCTTTTTTTTTTCTTGGTGCGTCTTCTAAAAAGAAATTCTTTAATTGTAGTTCGGTAACTGGAAAGCTCAAGTTGGTTTCAGTGGAAACACTAAAATCTTAGTGGGTTTCTGATTGTGTTCCTCTTTTTTTTTCTTTTTCTTCAACAACCTAAACACATTCTTGGTTGATAAATTTATAAAAAAATTTCTTCTATGCGATAGTGTAACACCCCGTATATGCATCACATAGTGTAAACGAGGTAAATTCAGTTTATATGTTAAATGCACTTGACCCAAAGACCGTAGAAAACCATAGAGAACCTTAGTGACCTATTGGGCCTGCCCAAGTGAGGGTTGAGCACCCAGGAACCTTGGAGGGCCAAGGATGAACCCAACCAAACAATTCATGGCCACCTCGAGCACTCGTGAAGGCCTGCGAGTGGTCAAGAAGGAGACCTTGAGCGCTCGTGACTCAAAAGAGAGTTTGTCACCTCACAGATCCGAAAATAAAAATGGGGATTTCTCCCTATTTCAGTTGGAATCCTTCCAAAAGGGGTATTCTCATAACCTGACGTATATTTAACTCATTTTACATCAAAATGTGATTAGAATACACTTAAGACAAGAGAGAGAATCAAGAAGAAAATTGGGAGAAGGAGTTCACTCAAGCAAGGTAAGCTTCATTCTTTTTCGATCTAAACTTGATTGATTAGAATTTAAAGAAATTGGACTTTAGATTCATGTTTTATAGTATTTTCTCATTGAATTTATATAAAATATGTAGAGATTGAAGAGTGAAGTTTGTCAGAACTTGAGAAACTAGAAGAAAGAAGTGGATTGTAAGTACTCTTGTAAACTAATGTTATTTTTTTCTTTGTTTCCTTTAGATTCATATGATTTGATGGTGAATTTCACTGTTGGAATGCTTTTGATTTGGAAACCATGAGTTGAATGTGGTTTCCACCCCCTATGTCAAATTCCTTTGAAGAATTTATGTTATTTATTGAAATCTCATGTGAATTGCTATAAAAATCCAATATAAGTATGTTTGATCTCATGATTCTCTTTTTTGATAGATTCATGGAGTATTCCTTTGAAATCCACATGTCAGATGTATAATTGGCATTGATTTAATATTGAATTGATAAGAAATCCCATGAAATTTCCTATTATGGAATATGACATGATTGATTTAAGTGAATCTTGTTGAATTGTCATAAGAAAATTAATGTGAATTCGTTTGTACTAACATGAAATTAAACATGAAAAAAATGTCTTTGACTGAAATTAAATATGATTGAAATTTCGATTCCACATTTGGACTATGAAATACGAACCAAGGATTAGTAATTTTGATTCTTTTGAACAAATCAAAGATCTCATGATATAAAAGATTATAAGAATTACAAATTATGAAAAACTAATTGATGTATTGATCATATATGATTTATATGAATGAGTTATGAATAATTGAATATGAAATGTGAACGTATTATGATCGAAACTTATTGAACCATGAAGCCTTCTTTCATATCTTATGAGACCCTCTTTATTGACTATTGATATCTTTTGATATGTCTTAATTGTTTATTAAACTTGAAATATCATCGAATCTTTGAATTATTGAACCCTCTTTAGGCTTTATTGAATTATTCAATTTTTGGTAGAATTCTATATTTGATGACTTAACATTGGGTCTAAATAAGGAAATGACTTAATCTTGGGTTTAAACAAGGAAGAGACCTAACCCTAGGTCTAAACATGGTAGAATTTTATTTTTGATAACTTAACATTGGGTATAAACAAGGAAGAGACTTACCCTTGGGTCTAAACAAGGAAAAGACTTAACATTGGGTTTAAATAAGGAAGGAATTTAACCTTGGGTCTAAACAAGGAAGGGACCTAACCTTAGGTCAAAACAGGACAAAATTTTATTGAACTTTAAAGCATTGAACCTTTAAACATCGTTTTAAGACTTCTCATTGGGCCTAAACAATGGAGATTGAATAATTTATAATATTGAACCTCTTTGAATGTTGTATTAAATACATTGATTCATTAAACCCCTTTGATTATTATTTTGGGACCTACCATTAGGTTGCAACAATGGAATTTATTAATATTGACTTAACTTGTGTCTTTCCTTTATTTAAACCTATTGAACATAATTCCAAGACTTCCTATTGGGTCGCAACAATAGAGAATAATAATTGAATCTTTGAAACTAATAAATAAGACATTGATTAAGTCTATAAGCAAACGAACCATGTGTTTTGAATGCATTTGAATCTTAATGATAAATGAGTGAACTATTGATAAGAAGTAAGAAAATAAATATGAAAAAGAGATATATTGACTAATTCCAAAAATGAAAAATGATACACTTATCATTATATTATAACACATACTTATTTATTGTCAATGGAATTGTTTATAGTTATTTTGCTTATTTATTTATATCTATGGACTGATTTTGTTATTACTTCTTATAATTTGAGCTTCATATTGTTATCCATGCTTATGTTTTGTAAGATAAACATGTGTGCAAGCTATATCTGCTATCATTTGGATATAGTTTGCATTTGTACTTATTAAGTCCATCAAGCTCACCCCAATTAGCACAAGTTTGGGCGAGAGGATGGATTGATCGTGATGATGGTTGAGTACATGATGAACTTATAGAGTGATTGATTTCAGATTTTACTTTATGTTGAAACTTTCATTAGAAGAATGTAATAATTACTTTATATTGGATTTGAATGTAATGAACTGATACGATTGTAGAGATTTATGTGTTGACGAGATTATATAAGTGTGGGCATTATTATGTTATGTTCATGGTCACTTTATGATTGAGTAGATGATTTATATGTTTTCGCTGCACATTATTATGAATAATATGCTTATGGATGTATGTTATGAATTGATATATGCTTCCGATAAAGGTAAAGGTAATGAATCAAGAGTTATGGTTTAATGATGAATAGTTTATGTCTAAGGTAAGGCATAAATAAATGTTTCCAACGCTTCCGCATGAAATTGAATGTAATGGATTATGAGATTATGATACGAATGTATAACTTTAGTAAATATGAAATACGGATTGAATGTTAATGTAACGATCCAAATCTGGGGCGCATATAGACGATATTTAAGTTCGGGTTCGAGGGCGTTACAGATAAGGTACTATTCTAGCTTTAGAATTTTAAATATTAATTATTCAAACTGTAACATTCGTCTCATAATTCACAAACTCTTATCTTTTTTCCTGTTTTTGTTCAATTTGATTCCTTTTTATTCTAATTATTGCAGGTGGTCAAATGTTGCTAACGAAAAGTATTAGATTTCTTAGCATTTTTATGACTCAAGCCTTAAAAGTTGTATATTTTAAACAAATACTACTCTAAGGGAATTGTCTGTGTGAATCACATGGGTTCATTTTCTAGTAGATTAAATGGTTTCCTTGGGTTGAGTGGTAGTATAACACCATTTAACATTCTTTTTCTTAGCCCATGCACTTTGAAGCATTATATAATTACAACACCCTGGCTTGATTACTTCTTTTTTTTTATGAATACCTTAGCTTGATTTCTTATGTACTTTGGACTACTAAGTACAGGCTATTGAAGGTGAATTGGAGTACAAAATATATGACTAGTTTTATCTCTGATTCCAACCTTGCCGTTATACATCTATCACCCTACATTGATCACTCAAGTTATCTTCATCTTGCTTTTTTGCTTATAAAATAATACAATGAATTGGGCAAGTGACTTAAAATCTGAAGTTATCAACAAGTTCACGCTTCCATCTAGTTCTTTTTTTGTTTTAGAATAAATTAGGGCATCATATACAATTTTGTTGGCATGGAAATTAATCTTGTGGACAAAACAATGTCCCACAAATGAGATTCATCCGTGTGGATGAATTCCATCCATGCAAACATATTGTAGAGTTTCTTAACAGCTGACACATGGCAGGTCCATAGGGACTACACAAGTTAAAGTCGAGTCAAAATCCTCTACTTTTATAGGAACAGAGTTTGAATCAAACAAGGTTTTGTTGATACATATAAAGAATAGTACATCCAAATAAACTCAAACACTATAAGAGTTATCCCAATTTACCCATAGATAAAGCTTATTATAAGCAACAAATATTTGCAAAGGTACAATTTTATCCATAAAAACAAAAATAGGACAATTCACGTACACAATTACATCCATGGATTCACAACTCCAGAAATAAAAGTTGGTAGTTAAGCTTCAATTAGTTACATATAAGGTTTAATCCCTAGAAATCAAGAAAATATAGAATCCTAAATGGAGTATGCAACTTCTAAGAATAAATAGAAGATTCTACACACGTTTGAAAGAATCTTCTATCTTCTGCATTTATCACTATCAAGATTATCAAGTCTCCTACGACTGAGCTTTGAAGGCTCAAGCTTTTTACAACAAAAATAAAGCAAAGTCAAAAAGGATGTCTTCAACAATTTGATACATGTATAAACCATTATCTTGTATATACAATACTTTAATAAGTACCAATAAGAACTTTCTTTTTATTCTTTCTTCTTTTGTAAGCCTTAATCAGAGATTTTCTCTTTCCCTCATATAGAGGAGATGTAATTAATAGATTCAAACTTCCAAATTTGGAGAAATGTGAACCCCCATAAATAATAAAACCTTTTATGGGTAATTTATCTACAAGTTTAACACAACAAAATTTGATGTGTACAAACCTTAAGACTCTCTTCCCCCTAGGCTAAAAAGCACTTTATCCAACTATTATCACAAGCTATTCTAGAGCGATGAATGTTTAAATAAGGAAACAAATTTGTTATAGAAATTTTGGTCCAATTGCAAGGATCTCAACCAGAAGATGCCAAATGGGAATAATACCATGGTTAAATCTCTAGATACTAACCTCAAAAACAAGGTTAATCAAAGGAGGAAAGGTTGATGCATACTAGACACATATAGAGTGTATGTGCATTAAGATATTGTGTATGAACAAGTGCATGATTTTGAAGATGAGTTCAAAGAGATTTCTAGTCTATGGATGATGTAGTGGGATTTGGGCTCAGACATTGTGTTTGGTTGTTGAATTATATAAAGCGTGTGAGGTAATTTATTGAACCAAGAGTCATGAGGTGGTCCTTTTGATGTGAACCATGTTTCTAAGTTAAATTTATGAGATAGTATCACCATCAAGTACCAACTCATTTTCTCCTATGAAAACCTCCATAAAGACCTCTCAGTCGATTAGAACCCCATCCACTACTACTCATCCTTCACTAAATCCTAGGACAACACCATCAAGCCATAGACCGTTAATGGTCTAAGCGGCATTCACACCTCTAGAAAACAAATCACTACTATTGTGTTTACTCCTTGAACTCACGCAATGCCTATGTCTTCACCTTTGTCTACGTCAAGTGTAATGTCTATGTCTTGGATGTCCTGAAGCTATATGATCCTTCTTGCTAATGTAGGACCAAAAGCCCGTAAAATTAGTTCAATACTATTGAACCAATAAAGAGATTAAATCTTGGAATCCATCAAAGCAAAGAACTATTATTCAAAATATAATTTTTTTTTATATAAATATCTTCATCTCCTCCATATTTATAGGCAAACCTTTGAGACCCTAAACGATTCTTAATTAAAGTATAACTCTAAAAGAGATAAATCCCATCATATTATAGTACTCTATGATCATAACTTTTTCAAATTAATCACGACCCTTAACTCAATAACCCTTCAAGTGATACCAAAATTAAGCTAAATAGATAAGTTTTGACCTTTCAAAGCAAGACTAAAAGAAAAGTGATAAAAATTAATATACTACTTTTCTAAAAATTAAATTAAACTTATTCGACTTAACAATAAACTAAATCTCCTAAATAGACTAGCGAAATTAAAACCCTACATAAAACAAAAATGCATATAAAAAACCTAAAATGATCAAAATGCGCCTAAAACTTGAATAGGTTGATTCGCATTCAACATCACTTACCCATGAGTTATTGGAACAAGTTATTGCCACTACATCTTTGATCATGGCTCTTTTTTCTTTTTTTTTGTAGAGAAACTTATTTCAATTTAATGTTAATGCTTACAATCGTGCATGTCCTCTTCCATAGCCTTGATCAACCAATTAGGCGGGTTTGAGACCCATCCCATTGATTTCTTGGCATTTAGCCCATTTCATGCTATAGAATGGGCTACTTTATTTTTATTTCTACTAACATATCTAATTTCTAATTTATTGATAGATTGGCATAGAAGTTTGTGATCTTCAATGCAATTCCTAATTACTACTGGGCATTCCTCTGAAGGATTCTTCATTGCACTGATCACCTCAGTTAAGTCACCTTCTACTTCCAAATTTTGTATATTCATTGCTCTAGTTGTTTGTAATCCCAAAAGTAGTGCTTCACTTTCAATTAGTGCTACTTCTATTATGCTTCTTTTCTTTGCTCTTGCTGGAATCATCTCTCCTTTTGAATTTTTTATTATGATTCATAAGCTTACTTTATGTTTCGTTGTAGAAGTTGTAGCATCGAAGTTCAATTTCAATGCTTCTCCTTCTGGGGGGGCTCCCATTTTTCCTTTTTATTCATTTCCTCCTCTTGGCAAAGGCTTATTTCCTCTAGCTCTCTTAATAATCTCTAGGAATTGTCCAAAATTAGTTTCATATTATATTCTTTATTATTAAACATCGCCTCATTTCTATGTTTTCAAATGTTCCAACAAGTTATTGTTACTTTTTTACAGATTTGTCTTTTTTCTATATTTGTTAACTCTTTTATATTAAACCATATCTCCATCCAATCTTTAAAGTGATTGATATTTGTTCTATGTTTTTTAATAGTCAATTGAGGTGCATACCAAACTTTATTAATATATTTGACAGATTACTAGTGCATGTTTTGTTGTTTCATTTTGTTCTTTATGTAAGGGGCATAGCGGTTCTATATTTATTTTTCTTTTAAATATGTTCCATTTAGTTGGTATGGCTTTGTTAGATGCTCTTGATATGAAATTTAATATCTTAGGTGGGATTTTAGGTTCCATAATTTGTTATAGGGGTAAATTTTGTCTATATTATGATTATTAACATTTCTCTCTCCGTTTAAGTTATTTGTACTGCTTGGATTAATGTTATTTGTCATGTTTTCATTATCTTTATTAATATTTTCACTTCTACATCTATTTGTGTTATTTTCACTAATGTTACTTAATATTCATATTTCATTGCTTATATTATCCATATTATTATTGGGACTATTTTTTCCTTTGTTTCTATTATTTTTATTCCTATTTTTGTCTTTTACTTCTGTGTAATATCCAGATTTCACTAACTAATGCCATTTTTTTCTCATTCTCCCATGCTAACTTATCCTCTTGATCATTTTCACTAATATATATCTTTTTGATTTCGTTTATTTCTTCAATTGTTAACAAATTTTGTCTATTCTCCATTCATTGTTCTTTTAATCTATTATTTCCTTTACTTTTTCAATATTTTTGTTTTCAGGTTTGTTAGTCTTTATTTTAAAGTTTTCTAAGGTGGGGATCTATGGATCCTTCTAGAAATTTATCTTTTCTCCATTACTTACCTCCCATCTTATACGTTTTTAAAATAATTCTTTCCCTTTACGTAGGCTTCTCCATAACCATGAATTACTCTTTTTATACTTAAGACTCCAGAAAGTCATATTTTAGAAAATATTTTGATTTTAGAATTTTTACGCATAAATCATTAGTATTTTTCACTATTCTCTAGGCTTGTTTAACTAGTAGTTCTTTATTGTAGTTGTACGAATCTCTAAAACCCATTCCTCCATTTCTTTTGTTTTTCATTAGGATTTTCCATTTTATCTAATTTATTTTCTTCTCATTATATTTTTGTTCCCATCAAAATGTTCTTTGTTTGTTATTTATTTTTTCACATATTTTTTTTGGTAATATGAAGCATGACATCACGTAAGCTAATAGTGTCGTTATTAGTACTTCAAGTAGTATTTCTTTGTTTTCTTGTGTTAATAGTCTTTTTTTCCATCCTTGTATTTTGTTTGTTACGTTTCTTCTATATACAACAATAATTTGATTTTATTGGTCCCTATGTTAGTTGGGAGTCTTAGATATTTTCCTTAACTCTTTGCTTGATTAATATTTAATTTTCCATCACCCTTTCTTTCCCTTCATTGCTTGTATTTTTTACTAAAAATAATCTTGAACTTCTCTTTATTAATTGTTTGTCCTGATGCTTTGCTAGAATCTTTAAAGAATTTTTTAACGTTTCTAAGTTTTTTTAGCTCATATTTTAGCAAATATATAACAGTCTTTCACAAATAGTAGGTGTGAACTATTATAGGATTATTTCTTCCTATTTTAATACCTTCAATTTCTCCTATTCTTTCTATTTTTCTCATTTTTGCTAAAACACCTTTCATACAGATTAGGATAGAAAAAGGAAAATTGGGTTTCCTTGTCTAATACGTCTAGTTGGGTTTATCTCTTTAGTGGGAGTTCCATTTATCGGTATTTTGTATGATACTGACGTTACACATTCTTTTATCCATTCTATCCATTTAGTACTAAATTCCATTTGTTCTGTCATGATCTTCATCAATTTCCATTCCACCATGTCGTAAGCTTTATTCATGTCTAATTTAATAGCCAAAAATATATATTTAATTTCATTTGTTTTTAAAAATCTTAGTATTTTGTGTGTTATCATAATATTATCTATATACCTTTTATGATTGCTCCTTGATTAGGTGATATTATTTTGTTTATAACTCCTTTTAATCTATTAGTTAAAGTTTTAGAAATTATCTTGTATATTATATTACATAAACTTATAAGCCTATATTGGGTTATATTTTTCACGTTCTTTCTTTTAGGTATTAAGGTAATGAATGTGTGATTTATATATTTCATAGATTTATTTTGATTTAACATTTCTAAAGAGGCATCAATTGCATCTTCTCCAATAATATCCCAATACTCTTGATCAATAAAAGCCTACTTGAAATCCTCTGGGCCTAGAGGTTTTAATTTTCTTAATTTAAAAGTTGTTTTCTTTATTTCTTCGCTTGTAAATTTTCTATCAAGGTATCTCTTAGATTCATTTGATAGCTTTCGGTCTCCTATATCTATAATGTGTTCTATATGGTTTATTTCAAGTTCACGTGAAGTGAATATTTCTTTAAAATAACCCGTTGCAATGTTTTCTATGCTTTTTTGGTCCTAGGTCCATTGTCCATTTTTGTTTTGTAGTGTTATGATCCTATTATTGCATTTCCTATTATTAGTTGCTATGTGAAAGAATCTAGGGTTTTTGTCTCCCATTTTTAGTCAATTTATTCTTCATTTTTGTGTCCAATGTATTTCTTTCTTTTCTAATTTATCTATTTCTTTTCTACCTCCATAATTTCTTTGGTATATTCTCCATTTTTATTCCTTAGTATTAAGTTCTTTAGTTTTTCCCTATTATATATCGAAGTTTCATTTATATTGCAAATACATTTTTTTCCACTTTTTTTAACTCTCTAAGTAATATTGATAGATCTCTTTTAATTTTCTGAATTTTTTATCCTACAAATGGTTCTTACCAATGTTCTCCTATGTTTTTTCCTACAGTTTCTTCTTTGGGTCCACATCCATTAAAATCTAAACGGTTTGGGGAAGTAGTGCTTTTTTGGATATAGGTTTAAAACTATTGGAGAGTGATCCGATCCTATTGGTAATAGGTTTTCTATTTTTGCATTTAGGAATATCATTTTCCAGTGTATGTTAGCAGCTCTTCTATCTGGTCTTTCTGTAGTCCATTCGCAATTTTTATTTTGCTTAATCCACATTGGGGGTCATTCACTTCCAAAATCCATTATTCTAGTTTCTTTTAATATTAATTGTACATCCCTGATTTCCTAGTTTGACAATTTGTTGCCCCAATTTTATCTACCAAAAATATGTAGGGTCTTTTTTTAATGAAAAAAATACCAAAAAAAAAAAAAAAGAGAAGGAACAGAATTTAAGTCCTGGATTGTGTATGTCCCACCATGTCCTACATACAAAGGTTAGGTGCATAGGGTTAAAACTGTAAAAACAGTTTTCAAATTTAAATAAAAAAAGATTCCTATAAAAATGTGGTTTGTTAGAACCGTGAAAATTATGTTCAACTGAGCATCTGCTCCTATTTAAAAGAGACACCAAATTCAAAAAAACCGTCACATGTCAGCCTATGGTGTGAAGACACAGTAGGACATACAAAATACTGGACAGGACATTTGTAGCATATGAGGTTGTCAAGCCGTAATTGCTTTCCAACTGTTGACTACTGACCATACGACCAAGCTTTCCTCGTTGGTATGCACTGTGGATTATGACCCTCAAGATAGCTTACAGGTAAGAGATAAGCGTCACCACCTTTTTCAGGCCTAATGATATATGGATTGGAAATGCAATATCTTACGGTTTGCTTTCATGGTCAAGCCACGTAAAGATATAAAGATTTGCAGTGATTTGCACGGATAAGGTTCGCTTTTGAGGACCCAAAAATTTTGGAAAACTTGCAAGGTTGGAAAACTTAGATGTGCCATTAAAGCAAGCTTCCAATGCTTGAGGCCTACAGAAACAAGAGATGCAACACCCACTTGTCACATCTGACTCCCTTATTCTAATAATTTTTGACGTGGAATGATGGAAACAGGCAACCAAGACAACCACTTCATGCTGCAAAATAAGTGGCGGAAGTCTTAGGATTTCTAGGAACGGCCTTGGTACATGGGTAGGTGCTGAAAGTGGAAGAACAGAACCAGCCAATCTACGTAGGAGGCTTGCTTCTTGTCTCTCTCCCAAGTAGAAAAGAAAACGATGTCCATATGATAAAAGAATATTGATTCGTAAAAGTATTGGAAGAGAGGTTAATTTCTATTTGTGAGGGAATCTTCTGGTCCCTCTTAGTACACAAGGGAGTTTTGTCTTGTAACAGAAAAGACCAAGAGCCTAACACTTCAAGAACAAGAACAACCACCATCTCAAAAGATACAGAAACAGAGTGCAAGATAAAGCTGCAACCATCGATGCAAAGCAATGGGCAGAAGGCATACTTGGGGATGTAACTGTGTCCAACCTGTAAAAGCTCATAACTTCCTTTCTGTCAATGCAACTCTGATTAGGGTGCAAACAGTAGGCCTTGGCCCAGCCCCAATCATGGCCTCGGGCCAGGCCTCAGGGCAGCTCATAAATCATTCAATCTTAGTTTTTGTTTTATTTTTGTATGATTGCATTTCCAAATCTACATGGAGGTGGAAGCCCAATAGCTAGTCTAAGCTTTTTCCCTTGTTTTACATGATATTTAGTAAATAGAGAGCTTATGATACAAAAAAATGATTCAGATGTCCCTTACATATCCAATTTTTCTTGAATACAAATATTTGAATGGACAAAAACAAATCTATTAAAGCTTCAAACAATGTACAATTTGATTCCCAATTTCTTGTGTTTTTCTTTTATATATATATATATATAAAGTTCAGGTCTTGGGCTGAGCAAAGGTAAGTCCAAACCCGGCCCTAACAAATGTTCGGGCTCTTATCTTGGGCACAAGCCCTATCGGGCTAATCTCAGGCTGGGTTTTTCGGGTCAATTTGTGGGTTGGACAAGTTGGGCTTCATGCCAGGGCCATCCAATTTGCAACCTTAGATTACAAAGATGGATAATATAACACAAGTATGTTGATATAAGTGGGCTTAGTGTCATGAACTTAGTCTCCACCAATGCCTAAGCCGTGCGGCACTCGACTACTCCCAACTGGTGAGGGTCTCTGAAACCTCCGGTTATCATGAGTGGCATGACATTAAGCTTCATATTGTTGAGACTCTGTCTCATATATACCATCATATGCATTTTTATGTATTTGGATTTCCTGTGCTGGTCATTCTGTGAGGGTTTTCTTGCATGGGTTTCCCAAGATATGGTAGCTAATGTTGGGTTTTGGGCAATGGCTCCTGATTACAAGGATCATGGGCTCTCTGAACCATGGTTTTAAATCTCGGATTGGCGGAATGGATCGTCCATGCCCAAAACCGATCCGGATCGTATCGGATCGGTGGATCGGCGTATCGTTCAGTCCGAACCTAATCCAAAGTCAAAAAAATCCGAAAAAATTCCTAA
>JAOXJP010127212.1:0-13693 GCA_025762735.1 Platanus orientalis | reverse complement strand
CGGGTCTAAGCTTACCATGGCCCGGCCCGAGCCTGGCCCATGCCCATCCCAATAAATAAGTAAGTTGGTTACATGAAAGGAAAGAAAAATAATAAAATAAAGTTTGCCTATTAAATGCTCAACTCGTGTCAGAGATAGAAAAAGGAAGAGGGAGGGAATAAAGAAACGGGAAAAACAAAAGTAAACCAATAATACAAAAAGTTTACCCAATCTTACTATTCAACACCTGGCAAACATTAAAGCAAAGATAAAGTGGCAGAGGAAGTTTTTAAAGCAAAGATAATGTGGGAGAGTAAAAATAGAGAAAAAAAATCAGGTAACAGCATAGGAAGCTACCCCATAAACTTGCAACACATTGCAAGCAGGGGAGGAATTACTGTTCATAAACAGTAGATTCCTCTTTATTATATAGTATAGATTCTCTTGAGCTAGCCAAAACTCAAAATGGTGTTTAAAAATGATCAGTCTTTAATCCATTTTCCTTATTTTTTGAAGTACAATGTCGTTTGACAAATTCCTGTTGAGAATTGGATTTTCTACCTATTTCAAAGGATACGGCATCATGATGTACCTAATATATACAATGTCAGTAACATCACCCATTTTATTTTTATTTTGTTTGATATAATATCATCACCCATTTATCATCTCACGGTACTTACATATAAAAGGTTGGTAACCTGACATCATTACCAAACTGCTACCATATAATTGCAACTAAACATTTGAAAAAAAAAAAAAAAAACATTTCAATATCTATATTTTAAGTGGGAGCAAATGTTCTGTCCAGGATTTGGAGTCCAGAATGGTGTCTTGGACACCAAAAGATGACACATGGAAGTAAATGGGTGAAGTTAGATGAAATTTCAAATTCCTACCCATTTTCTTCCCTGTATCATCCCATGTCCAAGCACCACCCTGAACACCACAAATCCTGGATAGAACATTTTCTTCCATTTTAAATAGCATTTTTATGAGTATCCAAAGAACACAGAAAATAAACAAATAACCAATCAAAAGTTGCACATAAAAAAGGGTTGAAATTATCCATGTTATGCGGAAACCTAGATCTGTGATCATATGCAGTAAACAAGAATAGAGAAAATAAAGCAAAAAACGCATTACAAGGGCAAAATGATTTACGTGGTTCAGCTTGAAGCCTACGTTCGTGGATGAAAATGGAGAAGAGCTTTCACTATGATCGAAGACTAGATATTACAATGAACAGTGTGGTGGCATGGAACAGTTCGGGTCATTTTCGGGTTTTTGGGTCATCATCCCGGGTTATTCCTCGGGTTGAATACAAGACATTAACCCAACAATCCAGATGTCTACAAACATCAACCTCCAAACGACCATCTCTTACTTTATCAAAAAACAGACCATCTCTTGTTCAACATACTCATCAGTCCAAACAAATGATTGAAACCGATCATACAAATCACCAATAATCTCAATTCATCAATTCACACCATTTGAAAAAAAAAATTGAAATGGGTGACATGGTACTTAATGAAGAGGGCAATGGTAAAACCATGTCATAATTGTTTCTATTTTACCTATTCTTGGTATCATGTAACTTTTCCCCTCAATAACATTTTAGAATTGGAGGAAAATGTTCTGTGATGAAATTATCTATGGTGAATTTTATGCTGACATGTGTTCTGTTAGGGTTAAAAAAAAATCCAAAATACTGTTCAATCGAAAAGGTAGGTATCCAAAAAGAGACCAAATTAAAAAACACATCATGCATGTTTCAATCAATGGTACGCCTACAGAGGATAGTGTCAACACAGACAATCATTCTCCGATAGAATTTGGGGTGCTACCTACCATGTTTACAATAAAATACACTTGTGTTCATATCTGAGGAATGAAATAACCAAATAAGCTAGAGTGTAGAACACATGCATTAAAGTATTCAAATAGAATTACAATGTAGTTGTTGAATGAAGGGAGCCCTTGCTACCTAACCATTGCATTTGCAATGGATTCTCTAAGTAGTGACATTTCGTATGCATGTCGATAGGAGCGCACCACTAATTGCATCAATCCTTTTTTTTTTTTTTTTATCATTCATCATACTGTCCTCGTTACCATAATGGCAGCTAATGGCTTCTCCGAAGTGTTGGAACCGCTTTGCAAGCATCTTATTAGAATTATATTATCCTAGTATTGTCATAAAATGACAACTCCTTCATCTACATCACAATACCTTATGTGTTGCACAGATTTAGGAAGGCGTGATTCTTCATTTGTTATGCATCATAACACCTACCTAAATGGCCATTAAAGACCTCTCATAACAATTCAGGGCCAGTAGGTTTTCGGTCATAACTAGAAGGTTGCTTATATATATGATTTATGGTAATTATTCAACAAAGTTAAGAAAATAAAATCCATTTCCTTGCGCGATTGGAAAATCGGCCCTTGGGTTTGCATGTTGCTTTGGTTCCACAGGGCATAAGGTAAGGGTGTCAATTGGGCCAGGCTGGCCCGAAGCCTGATATGTCCAGCCCAAAAAATAGTTGGGCTGGGTTGAATTTGGGCCCAAAGTTTTATTTGGGCTGAGTTCTGGCAGACTCACCTTTAGTCAGGCCTGGTTTGGCCCGAAATAGGAATAAAAAATGGTTTAGCCTGATTCAGCCTAAAATTGGTATAACTTAGCCTAGATATAGGACAGTTTTAGGCTCATTATAAGCCCAAATTTAACTAATTAGCTATTTTTTTTAAGTATTAGAGATAATAAATAGTCATTATTGACCCAAATTTTAAAATGAATTTAATAATCAATTTTCTTTTTTTTAAAGAGCTTTAAGTTTGGGTCAACCCAAACTCAACCTGAAGCCCATAATTTTAGAATGGGTTAAGTTTGGACTGACTACCTCGGGCCAAGTTTGGGCTCAGGCCCGTATAGTTAAGTTCAGGCAAACCTCAGCCCGGACCAGCCTGGCCCAATTGACAGCCCTAGCATAAGGTGTGGGCAATGTTTTAGTCATTCACAGTATATTTGCGGGCTGACAGCATTGTGTGTAGTGTTTTAGCCATTTATAGTTTATCCTCATGTACGTGAGCCAAGAGCATCCCTAAATGGAGTCGTCACCAATCATGTTTATCAATGTGATTAGGCATCTATTAAAAAATGATTTTATATTTAAATGTCTTTGACTCAGTGATTCCTTGATTGGTCATACATCCAGAATCTCTAGGTAAAGGGATTTACTTATGACGTAGGGAAGGGGTTAGAAGGCACCCCAACTCATTCATTTTTCTGGTTACCATTGAGTTATCTTGAATTGTAATTTAACGAATTTAATACATGAATTTTTTAATGAAAAAGGGGAATTTCATAAATCTCATGGTTTGAATTTATCATATTAATTTCACACGTCATGAATTCAATCTTGCTCATGCATAGTACTATTGGATCTCATTTTAGATGAACCAATTTTCTATAATAATTCAAAATGCATAAAAATTATAACAAACCTTTTATATTTCTAATACACATTATTAAAATGAAATAAAATAAATAACAAAAATATTTTTTTTTTTTTGATAAATCATAGGTGAAGACAGGTTTTGAACCCAAGTCTGTGGTATGACACCCACAGACTTTACCAAATTATCAAGCTGGTATCTTTGACAAAAAACAAAATCAAAAAAAATAAAATAAAATATATATATATACTTATGCTAATAATCATGTATTGAATTAAAAGGTGTAGAACAATATACCTTTGCCAATATTATCAACAATAAATATATAATTAAAAGTACTCAAATATGATATCAATATTAGAACTTTATGATAAATGATAGAACAATTTATGTACAAAAGAATAAAGAAGTAATTTATAGGAGAAAAATAAGAGAAATGTAAACAAAAAATGCCAAACTGGTATTATCACATAGGACCAAATCCTTGAATTAGGATCGGATCAATCTTATTGCACTAATCGGTCCTAATTTTTATAAATTTCATCTTATAATTTGATTATATTATTATTGAGAAATCTAGTTTTTATTTTTTTACTTTGATTTTTGGATAATTATTTTTCAAATTTTCTTCAGTCCATCATAATTAATGATGCCTATCACAATTACTACCGCATCTTTTCAAATGTAACTTCTGAAAAGATAGAAATATGAAATTGAATCATAAACCATCCATTATTGTACAAGAATACTGAAAACAATAAAAGAGACAAAAAAACCTTTAACTCCTTGAATTCATGTGATTTTGTTTGAAAAAAATTGTCAAAATTTAGTAGATTCATATATCATAAACTCAGTTTGACAAAACAATCACAGATTACACTTATATACATCATAATTTGAACGAATTTTGGATAAATATTTTTTTAAACAGAATATAAACATAATTAAAATAATCTTTTTTGAATATATTTGTTTTTACCCCAAATTTTTGAAATCTGAAACACAAAACATACTAGCAAAACTATTACAGAGACTGTATGAAACCATTCAAAATTATTTTTAAAAAATCATTATAAATCATTCTAAAAAATTTAAAATATGAAGGAAAATAGAGCATTACAATTCTATTATTAAATCCGATTTATATACAACAATCTAAATGAAGTAATGATATGGAATGATCAATAAAATACCATACACAAATTCAATTGATCATGCTACAAAACAAAACAAAAAAACTTAAACAAAATAAATCAGAGATTTAAATTGAATTTCTATCATTCAGTATAAACATGAAGAACAATGAATATGAACATAATCGATGATGAATTCAAAGCATACATGATAATAACAATGAATTAATAATAAGAAAAACACTCTAATCAATATAAACATAAATTCTTACAAGAATATCCAATAAAAACACAACTAAATTTAGGAATCCATCAACATTTTCATAACATTCATTATGAACATAAAGACCATTAATGAAGCTATACATAAAAAATTCACATCATAATTTATCATTTCTACATCCGAATTAAAGATAAAACTTATAAGATGATTCACATACCTGAATTAAAGCTTAAATTCATCTTGGCTTCCTCATTCTCTTTTACTTTGTTTAATCTTCATGAATTTTTCCTAATTTTTCAAAATTCTTATTTTCCACCATATTATAACTATGAATTTTTCAGGAAAAAAAAATCAAAATTTGGAAAAAGAAAGAGATTGTCTAGGGTTGGGAACCGTTGGGGGTACCCTCTATATCTATAGGCAATTTCTAGAGGCAAGATTTGAATTTTAGAGGAAAATTAGTTAAGATTTTTTTAAATGTTATTTTGGTAAAATCAATCAACCAAAGTGTATTTTGGGCATGAATTTGTTGTAGAATTTATCTTACATTACTGGTATTTTAGTTTAATTATGTAACAATATCATATAGGTGGTTATGCACACCACATGAGTAACTGTGCACACTAATTTAAGTAATTTTTAGATATTATCTATATTATTAAAATATCAAATCGTACAGTTTAAGTCTAAAATTGAAGCTTTGATTATATGAATTGTTTCATCCAATCTTGACTGTCAAAATTTAAATCTTCTTAATGAAAGGAGTAGAATTGAAATTTCAAAAATCCATCTAAGGCATATAGGTATTTAATCATGTAGAATGGACTGATGTGATCATTTCTATGATCAAATTGACCAATCTCCTTAATTTTAACCTTATAATGAAAGGGGTTAAATGATAATTTTGATAATCAATAATAAATGCATTTCAAATATGAAAGGTCTAAGTAATCCTTCTTTCTTGGAGATTTCTAAGCCAATAATAAATGCATTTCAAATATGCAAGTTCTAGGACCAAACATATCTTTTCATTCTCTCACCCACCACCTAAAAGCCTTTTTGATTCAAGAACCAATCAAAGTCCATAAAACTATAAGATTGCATTTTCCATAAAGAACTTTCAAAACATACATTAATGTTTGCCAATGACATAGTTGCGACTACCTCCTCACTAGTTAATAGCAAAACCTCATGGCCTCGAACAGTTCCTTTTTTTACTAATTTAAACCAAGAGGAATCAAATCTTAAAAGTATATAAGAAAAAAAAAAAACATGACAATGAGCACATCTTGATCATAGATGAGCTCAACCACCTATTAATCATAGAGCTCAATTTCCATCAAATAATTCAGGTTCAAGGTTAGGAACAGTCTTTGTCCAAAAAATGAAAAATAGAAGGATGCATCAAATCATATATAGGTGCCAAAAAATGAAACTAATTCGCGATGGCATCTGAAGACCAAGGTTTATGAAGAGTATATTGGCATGCAAGCAAAGTAGTATATTGGCATGTTGTAGTGTAGGTTACCCATCAACCCACCTATAAATTTTGAGCAATAAGAGGGGTTGAGGGTAGACATCAAACAAAGCCAATGAATCTGTCATGGGGCTACTAACCTGTAAGCTACATGAGAATAAACCTAAGACTTAGTCAATAGCAATATCAAAGCTAAATTTAGATGATGAAAACTGGTCTTATTTATCCATCAGAAAAGAAAAATTGTCTTACTTATTTTTCATTCATCGGATGTCTGTTCCTAAAACTATCATATTTAAAATGCATTTATTATTTACTTAGTGAACACCAAATTTTGCATAGTTCTCTACGAACGTAGAAACTCAAGGCGTTCAAACTCCCAACCTTTGGGGGGCTGGTTTATTGTTTTATGTGGGGGAACCTCTACTCCAAGTCTCTAAGAGATTTGTTAATTACAGCCGTTAATGGCAAACCTCTGATTTCCTAATTGTTTCCCAACTTGTAAAAAAACAAGCTTGCATAAAATATGAAATATGTATTGATTTATGTGGAATACGAATATAAGAGCTTATCCTTCTCTTCTTTTATACTTCCTGACTTTACCTAGTCCATGCATCGATCTTGCATCCGTTGGGTTGAGTCTTCCTCATTGTGCATCGTAGAGACATAGTTGACATGCTAGCGGGAGGATGATCAGCTTTGGATTCGGAGAGGTTGCTTAGTGGGTGGAATTCACTGTTAGGACTTATGCTCAAGAGAACGAAGTGTTGTCTCTCTTTCTTCCTCAGAGTAAAATTGAGAGTTTGCTTATTCTTGAGATTTTTGAGAGAGCTAGAGAGTGCCTTCTATTTGCATGGGCCAGCCTTATATAAGCGTTGGGATAGCCCTTCTCATGCACATGTGAAACCTTGATTTTAACTTGACCTTCGACTTCCCTGGGATAGGTGTCAACGACCTACTCTCTTAGTGGATTTTCTTGTTACTACTCAAACCTTCCCTTCAACGAGACCTTGTGTTGAACTTCATCTTAATCCCTTAATTTGAGGGATTTTTAGAGTCCATTTAGAGTAAAACTCTCTTTGAACCGATTTTGTGTATCTCTTAAGATTTTGTAGATTTAATAAGATTTTTAGTGAACAAGGCCGTTTCTAGCCATGTGGGGTCCACTGATGGATATCCCTTAAGATTTGGGCTACAAATCTAATGTCCTTGTGAGACATTTCTCATCTCTCGCGAGGGATGGCTTTCACGAAGCATGTGACCATCGCGAGGTGATGTTCATCACTCACAAGAATGCCTCTCTCATGAGGCACTGTTCATTACTCGTGAGAATGCCTCCTCCGTGAGGCAATGTTCGCAACGGTGTCACTTTTGTAAGGCATTTTAGTAATTTTATAGAAATTCATGTGCTAACAGTTGCTCCTAAGGAAACTTCACCATGTGGCCCTTATGAGGGGTGATGTTTTTGAACCGTCATCATGAAATGACATTCATTTAATGCTCCCCGCAAAAAGACTATTATACCCTTATTTTTTTGGCGCATGATTTTCAAATGATGTCACAGAATGACAATTATACCATTTTCTTCCATAAAGGTCATCATTTCACTATTTTGTTTATTTTTTAAAACTTTTGAAGTCCATGAGAACCCTCCATTGCTGAGACCCCAAGCTTCTGCAACTTTGTGATTTTTAATTTTTTCTTTGATTCTGAAATCCAGACCAGCCATTCTCTTTGCCTTGATCCTACGACCATGTTGGTATAACTTTCAGGGCCTTTGTACTGGTGAGACAGACATTTCTTTCAAGTTCCAGCACCCGAAAACCCTCTCTTCTCATTTTCTCAATCCTCAGTGATTGTTGGCTCTTGACTCAGTGATTGTTCCCATGATTGTTTTGAGACTATTTGTGTACCTTTTGGTGACGATTTGGACATTTCGGGGTTTAAACAATTCTTTGAGTTTTTGACCACCTTCTCTGGCATTGATAACTGCTCAGGCAGGCTTGTCCAACCTATGAGCCATACTCACGATGGTTGTCGACTAGCTTCATAATAGGTCCCTTGCGACATCGGCTCATATAGTGAGATCTCCTTTGCGGCTCTCCCCTTCGCGGGTGATAAGTCATAAGGAACATCCCTTGCGTTTCTCCCCTTCGCGGGTTGATTGACCCATAAGGCACACTTCCTTTGGTTGTGTTCTGAGGGGGATGTTGTTTCACAAGGTATTCTTCTTCGCAAAGAACTTTACTTTGCGAAGGCCTTTTGTCTATGAAAGAAGCCTTCTTGTGAAGCATATTGTCTTTGTGAGGACTTTTCTTTCTTTCTTCTTCTTTGCCCAAATTTTTGTCTAAGTGTTCAGGGACTAGTTACACTTCCATTTTATGTGCAAATATGTCTCCCAAGAAAGATTTTCTTGCCTTGGAAGGTAGGGAGTACTTCACATTCAATGGGATTCCGAGTCCCAAGCGCTTATACTTTCATAGCAAGTCCACCTTTGATGATGACTTTGTGGGTCCTATTGGAGCTCATCCCGAAAGTCCACCAGAATATATTAAGAAGGAACCCAAGAAGTGGGTACCCATTATGAACATACAATGTGGGGATTCATCGTGTAAGTTGAAACTATCTCTTCTACCCTTAGTACTTTATGGTCATAAACCAAACATTAAGGTAGCAATGGAATTCCCTTTGTTGCTGCGTCAAATTCTTGAGAAGGATGTGGTCTGGACGAACTATAGCGTAAAGGGCTCCTCCAACTTCACCACCAATGGCCGCCGGGAGGCCTTTGTGAAGGCCTATCTTACCATGTATCTGAAAGATGCCATAAGCGTGTCAATGAGTGAAGCCATCAAAGATTTTGTGGGCGTAATTGACAAGCTATGTGATATGATGCTTGAAGCCCTTTCCTGTTGGTGTCCCGTGACCAACACTTTCTTCACCGACTATGGAGAAGTCGGCATTTCTCTATGGGAGTTTGTGATTATTTCGGCTCTTTCTTACACGGGATGTCTGTATGAAGAATATATCATGTCCAATAAAAAAATTGAGCAGCCTCCACCTCATACTCAGCATTTGTTTTAGACTTTTACCCGTTTGAATGTGTAGAAAGTCTCCTATAGTTCCTAGATCAGTCACTTCATCGAGGCGATCCCTAAAAAGGAATCTATTAGCAAGAAAACCAAACAATCTTCTCCCAGTGAAAATAACTAGAGATCCAAACCTGATTTAACAAAAGAGTTCTTTCTGCCTGGCATGTATGCTTGTTTCTTTAGCGGCTTTCCTTTTGCGTGTCGTCGGGGTGAACAAGTGAGAGCTATCACTTTCATTGCTGCAGGGAGGCTTGCCATGGGGCAGTGAGTTTGCATTGCTCCTGCTACCTTGTGCTATTTTTATAATGGCATGCGAGAGATCGTAACTTAGGGATTAAAGAGCCATCGGCCCGGGAGCAAGAATACTCCAACAGTATTTGTTAGGTTGGATATCACTGCATTTTGTGGACACTTATCACAAGCAAAAGTTATTCATTCATGAGAAAGCCATCTTGAATAGCATCAAGGATTTGGACCATATCGATGTCCGTCGAGCCAATGCAAAATTCTCATTTAAAGAGAACTTTAATTTTCTTCCTAGTTATGATCTCGTTAAAGAAAAGACCTTGATTGATAATGGGTCATTGAAAGATCTGGACTGGGAGTCTAGCCTGGTGTTAGGAAAAACAATTTTATATGGAGCTATATAATCCCTATCGGATGGCTCGACAATTCGCATGTCACCAGGTGCTCTGCAATCTTCCACCCAACTCACAAATTCAAGGCATTACTGAAGACCAATGGTCATTAAAGCAAGCCTACTTGTATTTTGTAAGGTTAAGGACTGGGAATATTGCCCAAATTCTACCTAAACCAGAAAGACCCACGCTTTTTATGGTGCTTTCAATCATTGGTGGTATAATTCCTATCGATACTTCTTAGTCTATGAGCGGACAAAAGAATTTAAAGATGCCGATGTAACCTTTAATGACGGGATAAATGAAGCTTGAGTCGGTAAGCATCTGAGTAAAAGGTTGGCTCAACATTTGTCGATTCTTAGTGTTGAGAAGGTTTCTATAGAGAAAAAAGAGGAAATCTTGTCATGACAAAGACTCCTCCGATGATTCTTTTAAGCGACCAAAGAGACGCAAGCCACGAACTCGTGGCAAAAAGAAGGAATCCATTGTCAGTCCTACCAAGGAAGAAGAGGATCCTAAGTTAGAATCTTTGTTTCATGATATTGATAATACCAGCAGTGATAACCTGGCCAGCTAGACATTAGTTGATGTGACTCCTTCACTGCACGATACTGATTTTATGGAACAAATGGCATCTCCTACCCCTATGACACGTCCCAGTGCAACAAGTTTCCTATGTGAGGAGATGTCTTCATTACCGACAAAGACTGGCATCGTAAATCCTGCCTCACCTTGTCCTTCTTATGATTTTTCAAAATCCCTACTATCTCATTTGTTAGAGAGGCAAGCTGCTTCATTGTCGGTCGTAGGGGAACGAAGAATTTCTAGACCTCCCTCTATTTTTGTGGGCGCGGAGGAGTCTGCCGAGGTTTTCATTGCCCAAAAACTCAGACAATTATGGAATACCAGGCAACCATTCTCGGCTATAAGGAAGGTTAGAGAAGCCTATACCCATTTACCTTTAGGACGAGAGCTGCACTTATTTGAGAAGTGTTAGTGATAACTCCCGAAGAGAGCCTACGACTTCTAGATCAGTTGGAAGTGGGCTCACTAACCATTGATACCTTCCCTTCTGTTCTTGCGTAATTTCAATTTCCCCAAGGCAAAGATGTTCAAGATGATCCTCACGTGGAAAGGGATGTCAAGGAAATTCCTGGTACTGATGAAGCCATTACGTTATATTTACAAGATCAAAGCGGTGTTACATTGACTGTTATGTTAGAGGAGCATGATGATAAGTAGGTACGCCAAGCAATTGATTCATCGAAAAAGGTTGCTCTAACCATACGGTTATTTCCTTAAGTCCAATGGGAAATGAATACGAAGTGGATGTCTCATCTAGAGCTACTGGTGCAGCAATAGCTATCAAAGAAATCTCTCTATTGGGATGCATAAGTGCGGTCTCGAGTCCCATTGTGACCAATAAGGTTTCAAACCTCATTTCTCTTTTGTGTTTACATCTTTATCTCTTTAAAGGCTAACTTTCTTGTATTCCACATGTGCAAGTGATGCTGGTTACTGAGACTCGATCTTTGACCCACACATAATCGTTGTTGAAGACTATATAAGAGTTGAAACAATTATTCCAGCACATGTTGATATAGCCACGAAAACGATTACAACTTCTCCCCGGTCTGGGGCTTCCACAGAAGACGAGCGTGCTATGGAAGGCAGGACAGATATCCCTATTGAGGACATACCTCCTCCCAATGCTAAATCAAATGAAGTTCAGGGGAAATCCCAAAGGATCCTGACATTGCTTGATCATGCTAACGTCATGACAGTTTGTGAGCAAGGAATTGATGCCCAAAGTCCTCTAGCAGGTGAAATGACTGCAGGGATAGATGACATGATTATAGATACAAGTCCTGTAAAAGGTGTCTAGGCCAATTTAAGCTCCATTGTTCAAGCTTTTACAACTCAGACAAAGACTACTGAAGTTGAGCAACCCCTAGACGACAATATCATGAGCGAGTCTCAAGTTGGGGATTCTCTCATCATGGAGAATTATGAATTTCAAATTACTTTGACGGTTGGGGAGCCAAATGTTGATAGTGGCATTTATCATGGTGATAATGTGGATGAGGCACGGGCTGTTATGTTATCACCTACATCCGGTGGGGAATTTTCTTCAGCTGGTCATGTGCTTATTCATATTGTGTCAAACTCCGCACCTGGCGCTACGAGCATTGTCTAAGCTTCCCTAGACGAGTTGACATCCGATCGGGGCCCCACAATGGACCAGTAAGGCACAACAGGTGACGAGGAGCTTGTTTGGCCACAACTCTTTCCTAATAACGTACTGGTGAAGACAAAGTTCTTAGACATCATAAGTATGATTATGGTTGAACTTAAAAATGTCAACGTTGTATGTCTCATGGTGGAAGGGGCCGATGCGAAGTCTTCACAGCTAGAGCCAATCCAAGTCAAACACCTTGACGTTGCTCTAGTGGTGCCTGCAATTGACACGAGTGTGCCAGAAGTCTGGAGAGGTATATTGTTTATTGTCTAGAAGAGTTTCTTTTATGTGTTTCTTTTTTTAATAGTATAGATGACTCTTTTGCAAATCATCCCACTGTCTCCATTGGCTTTCCTGTTTTTGTGAAGAAAGTAACTGACACAAAACTAACGGCTTCTCATGAAATGTGTGGCAAGCTTTTAAGAGAGGTTGCTATGATAGGCCCAGATGAACCAAACCTGCCCGATGTTCATGATGAGTGAATTGCACTGGCTTTTCCGTTTACACCTTGATTTTGAGGTTGAGTGATTTATGTAATACCCCGCATTTCATTAAAAGGGTAAAAATTGTAATTTAACACACTTAAGGGTAAATTTTCTACTTAACATGTTTATAGAGACTTTAGAGTGGTTTAGGAACACATTGAACCAAGTTAGAAGCATAAGACTCAAGTTAGGTCTTGGAGTTGTCAAACTTGAGAGTTATCTTGATTGCGTATTTAAGGTAAATTCACAGGACCACCAACACCAATCTCGAGTGAATTAGAGTACAATTCATATACCTAAAGAAATATCTAGGAGTCTACTTTCCAACCTATTAAACAGAGTGTGATTACTAGCCTCCTAGAAGAAGATATGATCATTTTTCCAAACTGTGTCAGTGTTGATAGATACACTGATTTGGGGTAACTTCCCGGGCCCATTGACATAAATCCCGAGAGAATTAGAAAGTGATCCATACCTTGTTGGAAATATCTTGAAGTCTAGTTTCCAACACAATAAACGGTGATCGATTATGAGTTTTCTATAAAAAGTTATAGGCATTTTAGTGCAAGGGCATAAAAGCTGAGAAAATACTATTTATTTGGATTGATCCAGGATCGATCTAGGATTGAAACCAGAAACTTTCTGGTATGAGAAAACTACAAAAAAACTTATTGGATCAATCCTAGATCGATCCAAATGCCTAGAATTATGATTTTTCAAGAAAAGACGATTTATTTTCAATGTAAGGAGTGTGGGACCCACCCAACTCGACCCCAAACACTATAAATACTATGAGGGAACCCTAATACCCTGATTTTACACCAAAAAGAGGTAGAGAAAGAGGGTGAGAAGGAAAAACAAGTTTACGGCTAGGGTTTGAAGGATTTTGAGGATTTTTGGAAGAACAAAGCTAGGAACAAGGTTGTGATTCAACAAAGAGGTAAGAAACTATGCAATCTATCATTTTT
>JAOXJP010127201.1:0-27681 GCA_025762735.1 Platanus orientalis | reverse complement strand
ATATGTATATCTATACATATATATGTATATGTATATATATGTATATATATACATATATATGTATATACATATATACATATGTATGTATGTTTTTAGTTTTAATGGTTCTTTGGGCAAGTGCAAGTTGTATGTTCCCTTTTTAAGGTTAAAATACATTGAATTTCAATGTGGTTGTCCTGAACGGTTTCCTCAAATGTGGCCTCAGAACCCCTGGCTTTGGAGTGATTAACATTTAAGGAATTTTATTCATTTAGACGCTAAACATTGGAGAAAAGAAAAGCTATTAAGTGTAACAAAGCAAGGTGAAACAAACAAGGTTTGACAGCCTTTGATTGAAATATCCTTAGCATTATAAGTTTGTTGGATAGGTTGGGCTTGTGTCATATGTTGGATAGTAGTGAAGATGTAAGAGTTTGGTAGCCTTGCAAATCTGGTATGCTCACTCTGAAGTCATGCTTTAGTTTTATTGAGGCCTCGATGAGCATGCCTTGGAAAAGATGTTTGGTGCAAGCGTGTTCCATTGAAATTTTCTTCTTATGGACTGCGGTTCTAGGAAAATTTCAACTATGGACATGCTTTGGAAGAAAGGTTTTCATTTTCCAAGGGTTTGTTTGTTCTGCTACAAGAGTGGAAAGTCCTTATCCCATATCCTTTTGCACTGTACTGATGTGTGGTGTGCAGTGTTTGATGACTTTGGGCTGCTTTGGGTCTCGTTCGAAGACTTGAGCTGGCTGATGTATGGGTGGAAAACTGGTGCTCTTAATGGTCGTGGAAGGTGGCTGTGTTTGATTCCAGCTGCTTTCTGTTGGTCCTTGTGGTTGGATCACATTAGGCGAGCCTTTGAAGGTTGTGCTGAGCCTTTTTTCTGTGTTAAAAAAAAGAACTAAAAAGTTCGTGGTGTTTTGGGCCAAAAGATGTTAAAGGGTGTGAAGGCATGGATAGTGCTTCCATCTTGAAGGATTGGAACTCGTTCATTGGTTTTGAGGTCAAGAGGCTGGGGACAGCTTGTTCACGAGGAATACATTTTTGTTATTTTGTCCTTTTTTGTTTTTCTTTGCTTTTTTGTAGGGGACAGCTTGTCCCCCTTTTTCTCTTTCTTTTTTCATGAATTCTTTTTCTTTTATAAAAAAAAGTCCTTGGAAAACTACTAAATTCAAATTAGCCTTCATAATATTATTGGTTTCATATTTATTTTGACCAATGATGTGGTACTTGATATTAACTTTTTAAGTAGTATATTAACTATTAACTTCATCTATGATAAGTTTCATATATATATATATATATATATATATATATATATATTTCAATGTTTATCATATTTTCCTCTACTATGTTAAGGTTTTCCTGCACATAGACTATTGTATCACATATATGTTGCCTCTTTAGTGCAGTTTCAAATTAGCCTTCATTTTATTATTGGTTTCACATTTATTTTGACCAATGATGCGGTACTTGATATTAACTATTAACTTCATCTATGATAAGTTCCATATATATATATATATATATATATATATATATATATATTACTCAATGTTTATCATATTTTCCTCTACTATGTTAAGGTTTTGCTGCACTATAGACTATTGTATCACATAATAGTATGATGTTTCTATATATTGCCTCTTTAGTGCAATTGAAACTATCTTCGGATGATAAATAACGCTTTGAATGCCAACGTTTGTTCAAGAAAGATCAAATATTGGAATCTTGGGATACTTATTGATGCAGGAACACATCATATGGGAATAATTTTCAAGCATCATCAAAGAGGAACTGATGGAGAGAGTTTGGGTGACTCTGCATCTTCAGGAGGCCTCAAGTTGTTTAGCTCTGTTAAATAAGGTTGTGTTTAGAGTTGATTTAACTGCTTGAAGGAAAAATGATAGATTAGGAAATTTATTTTTTCAATCTTTAAATTGCAATTCTTTACAACGTGGGGCACAGGGTGGATAGATTTTCAGCTACACTAACAACGGCTAGAAGGGGGGACAGCTAGAATTGGAGGGTGACAGGGGTATATGGACCCACGAGGGATGCTTTATTGCATGTTTTCTTGGAAGAATTGGAGGAGGTTTTTATGCAAAATTATCTTCTGTGGTGTGAGGGAGGGGATTCAATGAGGTATTATACTCAGAGGAGAGGAATAGGGGTAACGGGAAGTCCAGAGGAATGGAGTTCTTTGGGGATTTTGTGAATCAGAACAGTCTAATGGATGTGCCCCTCTTGGAAGCCAATTTCACTTGGTCCAACTTTTAAGAGAGACCAACTTTGAGAAAATTGGACCGTAATCTAATCTCTTTCGATTGGGAGGATCTTTTTTCGTTGGTTAAAGCCTTTGTATTGTCCAGACTAGGCTCAGACCATATGCCGTTGGTGTTGCAAGGAGGGGTGATTAGATTTGGTCCCTAACCATTTTTATTTTAGGCTATGTGGCTTTTCAACTGGGATTCACAAACCAAGCTACAGTTTGGTGGCGCTCTTTCAAGGTTGAAGGCCCTCCACGGCAAAGGTTCAGACTCAAGCTAAAGCGTCTAAGGGATTGCCTAAGGGTGTGGAATAGGGAGGTGTTCGGCAAGATCGAAACTTGAAAAGATGCCATTTGGAATATATTAAAAAGCTGGATTTGAAAGAATCATTGGAAGAGCTGTTGGAGGCTGAAAGGGAGACAAGGTTGAGCCTCAAGGAAGACTATGAGAGAGTTATATTCATGAAGTGATGTGGTGTTAGAAGGCACGAATCTAATGGCTTAAAGAAGGTGACAAGAATACCAAATTCTTCTATAAAATGGCTAGCATCCGGTAAGGGGTTAATTATGTTAGTAGATTGAGAGAAGGGGAGGTTTGGATAGAGGAGTGATGAACACGTTGGAGTAAGGTGGGGCCCACACATGGCCTTGGTGGGGTTCACGCATGAAGAGACACAAGGAGGAGCATGGAGGAACACATGGAGATACATTATGGAGGTTTTTATTTAGTTTTGAGCCATTTTATGAGAGTTTATTAACTTATTTCATGTTTTTTATATTTATTAGAGTTAGGACATAGTAGGGATTATTGTTTTTGTTTTTGGGCAAGATTGTCAACAAGCAAAAAAGCCCAATAAGGGCTGGTCGACCACTCTTAGAGAGGGGACCAATTTGGAGACTTACTTTATTTTGTTTCTATTTTTTGATGTAAAAGGAAGGGACAAACCTAGTATTCATGGGTTTTAAAAGGAGGACCTCTCCTTGATCAAAATCAATGAACTTTATCAAAATTTTTTGGGTTATCAATTTTTTTTGGGTTTCTTGCTGCACACGACTAACTCTCTCATTCTCCAAGTTTTGCTGCAAATTGGACTTTGGTTGATGATTATCAAGGTAAGTGAGTTGGTGATTTCTTCTCCTCCATTAATTTTCTGGTTTTTCCTCCATTAACTTTGTTCCCCATATCTAGAAAACTGAATATCACCATCCCTCTTCTTCTATCTTCATTACCAAACCTAACACAATTATCTCTACCAATCGCACACACCCTACTTCCATTCACTTTTCTCCCTTTATGATATCAACCCAATCTCTCACATCTAAACCCTAATTTCCATCTGCAAATCATCAACCCATACCTATTACCTAGTTGGCCATACGTAAACCCATCATTTCTTTATCTTTTCATTAATTTCTATTAAAACTCATCACTAATAAGCCTTCCACCTTCGGCCAGACTTCACCTTAGTGTTTTTTTTTTTGGCAACAACTTTTATTGAAGAACTAAAAAATATAGTACAACAACAATGAAACACAATCAATTACTTAATACCAAAAAGGAAACTCACTTCCTGTAAGTACTAAGATTTCCCCACTCCCCAGTTGGCTAATTTGTCAGCCAAAACATTTTGCTCCTTAGGGATATGAACAAATTTTATGCCTATCTTGAATGAAATATCCCTAATCTCATTAGTGTAATGACCCAGTGTCCACACCCCAACCCCCTCATCTTTCCCCCAACCAATAACCGAAGATGATTCTTCTTCTATAATAGTCCCACATGCTTCCATCTTCATCAGCTCCCGAAGACCCATTAATAATCCGATAGTTTCAGCTTTTGTAGAATCACACTCCTTTAATGGGCCATAAATGATGCGAATAATTTAGCTTTCCAAGTTCCAAACCACACATCCAAAGCCACCAGGCCCCGGATTTTCTTTCGATGCTCCATCAAGATTTAATTTTAAAATACCTTCTGGAGGAGAAGTCCATCTTGATGGAATTGGATTAAACCTCGGACAATGTGTAGAGATTACGAAAACCCAATCCATCATAAAGATATTTCGGGAAAAGTCTCGAAACCATTTCCCTTAATATAGAGTCCACAAGCTCTTGATGCTTTTTGTTCCTTCCGTTAAAGATCCAACCATTCCTCTCTTTCCAAATGCCCCATAATATACCATGAATCAAGCATTTCAAAAATAATTTTCCACGCAGACTCATACCCCAAACCGGCCATTGAGATAATAGCTCCATAATGTTTTATGGCATAACCCAAGAGCAATGTAAGCTTCTCAAGAAGCAGGCCCATATGTTTCTAGCAAATTCACAATGGATGAAAATATGATTTGCTGATTCGCTATTTGCCCTGCATAAAACACCAATTTGGGGATAGAACCATGGATGGTCTTCTCCTTTATAGCATATCCAAAGTATTGATTCATTGAAGAGAAGTAGTCCAAACAAATGCTTGAACTCTTAGGGGTACTTGAGATGACCATTTCCTTTTAGCCGGAAATGGATAAGAATGGTGAGAAACATCTAAGAGCAACATTAGGAATGACTTTGAAGAAAAATTTCCAGAGGATTCAAGAGTCCAAACTCTTTTATCTGGGATTACATTTGAGATATAGACTCCATTCAGACTAGAGAAAACATTTGACACTAACTCAATTTCCCATTCAAACAATTCTCAATGGAAAGGTAAATTCCAATTTAACCCTTGTGGAGATAGAGAAAGAACATTTGCCATAGATACCTCTTTGAAAACAAAGATTTGATATAGATGAGGGAATACGTATGAAAGTGGATGATCGCCCCACCAAAGATCCTTCCATAACTTGGTTGAATGACCATTACCTACAACATAGCGAATATGAGGACTAAAGAGGGGAAATATTTTGATGACATTTTTCCAAACAAGAGACATGATATGGGATGGACGTGGATTGCAATCCAATCCATTCGAGTCTAAACCATATCTGCTTGAAATAATGGATGCCATAAACTCTCTCCTTTTGCTGAGAATCTCCATAACCACTTGCCAAGTAAAGCCATATTTCTCCTTCAGACATCCCATTCCCAATCCACCCAACGCTTTAGGCTTACAAACCTCAGCCCACTTTAGGGGATTTCTTTGTAGGAAATCAAATTCCCTAATAGATATATACCTGTTGGCAGGTTCTTTTCACTCGGTTTTGATGCTTTCTTAATGAAAATCCAACTCTATACATTCGGTTGCTTAAAGAACTGCCCTCTTGTTGCTTTGTCATCAAATCAATACACTTATACCTCCTACCCATAAAACAACCTTAGAATGAACCCTATACTTAGAGTTTGAATGAAATCACCCTGCCCTTTATTTGGATACACAACTGTTTGATTATTTCTGCATACAAGGTATTGGATTTAATGCATGAATGTTGCTGAGTTGGAGTTTTGTGTACTACTTGCTGCTGAATGACTGGGTCCAAGGATTTAGAGGCTGTACAAGTTCTCTCAGGCTGATCATACTTGTGGCTGGCCAAGTTTTCTTAGGTGTATTATCTTCCACCTGTTTGATAATATATCAAGGTGATTGCTAGAACCTTATAACAGTCCATTTTGGAGTTTTATATGATCCTATTCAGTCTACAAATCAGTCAACTTCTTAGCCTAATTACTAACCAAATTTGACCCTGAGATTGGAATCAAAGGTGACCTTACTTAACCTTCTAAAAGTCTCTATATGAACCTATGTTTTGTGATGTGTTGCATCAAAGAGGGTGAAATTTGCAGACATGTGAAAGATTTCTATCACCAACTATACACTGAAGATTGGGGCATCAGACCAAGGGTAGACCCTTCAATCTTTGCCAAGCAGGTTGTTTGGTTGGAAAGGCCATTTGAGGAAGACGAAGCATAGGGGGCAATTGGGTAGATGGAGGCTTATAAAGCCCTGGGTCTGGATGGCTTCCCCATTTTTTTCTAGAAGGCATGCTGGGAAATTGTTAAAGACGATCTTATGCAGGTGGTAAAGGCATAAAAGGACGGGGCTGATCAACTTTCAGACTTTAGGCCGATGAGTCTTATTAGGAGCACCTACAAAATCATTTTCAAATGCCTAACGTTAAGATTGAAGGTGATACTTCCAATGATTTTTTCTAAAGAATAGGGGGCGTTCTTGAAGGGGAGATCTATCCTTGATGGTTTCCTATGTGCCAGCGCGTGCTTAGATGACCAGAGGGGAAGTAGAAGATTGGGTGTAATTTGTAAGCTAGGCATGATGAAGGCGTATGACCATGTCAACTGAAAAAACTAATATTATATTCTAGGGAGATATGGATTTGGGTGGTCTTGGTGAATGGGGTGTCAACAAGGTATTTTGACGCTTCCAGGGGATTGAGACAGGGGGACCCCCTTTCCACCCCTTCTATTCCTTCTCGTGACTGTGATATTTGGTGCCATGTTACCCAAGGTAGTGGAGAATGGGCAGATTGAGGGATTCAAGTGGTCGAAGAGAATGTTCCTAGGAGTAGATTCGCTATCTCAGATGTGCTCTTCGGTGTTTTGAGGTTGTGACGGGGCTGAGGATGAATTTTTCTAAAAGTCTATTGATCGGAGTGGGTGAGGTTCCTAACATTGATCTTTTGGCAGTTGATTTAGGGTGTGGGCTTGGACACCTACCTATCTCTTATTTGGGCTTCCCCTTGGCTCCTCTTATAAGAGTAAGGACGAGTGGCTCCGGCTATTGACAGGGTTCGTAAGAAACTAGTTGGTTGGAAGGCTCAATACCTATCCAAAGGAAGGAGAGCAATTCTTATAAAGGCAACTTTAGCTTGTATTCCGCTTTATTTCATGTCTCTCTTTGTGATTCCAAAGTAGGTTGTGGTTCAAATAGAGAGGCTTCAAAGGGAATTCTTATGGAAGGGGATGGCTTTGACCGGGGGCAGCATTTAATGGCTTGGGAGCGGGTTTATTCGTCAAAGCACAAGGGGGCTTGGGCTTACGGAAGGTGGATCTCATGAGCAAAGCTCTATTATGCAAATGGTTCTGGAGCTTTGTGGTAGAAGAGGACAATCTTTGGAGAAGGGTGGTAGCTTCAAAGTATGGGATAATGCCTGATAGTACTCCAGGTTCGGTAAGGGGCCCCTACGGCCTCAGCCTCTGGAAAGGTATCATGAAGCTCTTCGAAAGTTACAGGGAGGGCCTATGGATAGAAGTTGGGTCGGGGCAGAGGACAAGAATCTGGGTGGATATTTGGTGTGGCTCTCAACCTCTAAGGAGGGAATTTCCGTTGGCATTCTCGTTGGCTGCGAACCCCCTTTCTTTGGTCTTAGATTACGGTGAGGTAGTTCGTGATACCATAGTGTGGAAACCGTTTTTTAGACGCTAGGCATTTGATTGGGAAGTGGAGGAAATTGTAGACCTATTTGGAAGACCTAAAGCCATGAAGATCACCCCTTTTCAAGAAGTAATAAAAGTGTGGGCTGCGCACCCAAATGAGCTCTACAATATGAAATCTTATATGAACCTGCTTGATGAGTCCACTCCCCTTCAAGTTCCTTGGAGGGATATTTGGTATGATTCGGTTCCCCCTTAAGTCTAGTTTTTCATGTGTACAGTCGCTTTGGGGAAACACTCGACAATTGATCTGCTTAGAAGGAAAGGCTTGATTCTCACTAACATTGTAGCTTCTGCAGGAGGGACGGGGAATCAATATCCCATATCTTATTGCACTACCCCTTTGCCTGGGAAGTTTGGTTCAGGATTCTCAGTGACTTTGGGATGAGATGGGCTTCCTCTCTAGATTTGGCCACACTTTTATCCGCATGGAAGGGCAAGGCTTTCTTGACTAGAGGAGGAAGGATCTGGAGGCCCATTCCGGCAGCGATGTGTTGGTCCATTTGGCTTGACAGGAACAAGAGAGTTATTGATGGGCAGGCGGAACCTTCATTTCAAGTTTACAAAAAGGCTAAAGCGAAAATTTTATCTTGGTCCCCTCAATGTAAGGACTGCGGGAATCTGGGGCAAGGGGATCTTCTTAGGGGTTGGCAGGAAAGCATAGGGTGTTCCCCTTTGCAATTCATGAGGGGGTGGGGCTTCTCCAAGTTTGGTTTTCTCGGCTCCTTTGGGTTTGGGTGTTTTTTCTTCTCTCTTTGCAAATTTTTTTTTGGGATGTCTCATCCCCTTTCTTTTTAATAATTTTTTTGTCATAAAAAAAATTGCAATTCTTTAATTTTCAAAAAACTTGTTATTTTTTAAGGTATTAAGGGTTAGCTGCTGTCTGGGGGAGTAGCTGGACAATGGATGGGGGAAGATTTTTCTCCTAAGCGGCAGCCCTTGAGAAGAATTCTCTTTCTTGAATCCTACTTTACACAAAGTGTTGGTAGCTTATGAATTTCTATTTTATGGGGATAGTTTCTAGTTCTAATGGCTGTTAGAGTCCATCTTTTGGGGGTAATTATGCTTTTTGCTTTAGGAATGCTTTCTATTCTATTTTTCTGCTGTAAGTTTGATATAAGGAGGTGAAACTTATGGGTTGTATGGTTGAAAGTTTTCAATGAAAGTTTGAATTGAAGTTGGCGCTTTCATTAATCTCTTACAGTTGGTGCTGTATGGGCTTTCCCAATATCAGTTCTAGCTGCTATTGGACTCCCCGATCAGTTTTAGCTGATTGGTTCCTCTTTCTTTTTCTATTTTCTGTCTTTTATTGAATTTCAATATTCCTAAGAAGATGTGCTGGTTGTGTGAAGTTTCTACAAGGGAATCTGCTGCAACACTTATACATCTTCAGATGTCAATTTGACTTCACTTTGAACATTCTGCTGTGTTTTTAATCTGCTAAACCAGCAACCTGTTTTGAATTTATTGGAAAATAAGCTGAATTTCTAGGGATTTTTATTAAACATCGAACACTACTTATCCTTATATTTTCATGCTGATCTGATAACCATATATAGGGTTTTGTGCTGGTTGGACTAGACTGAGTTTTGGCTCCTAGAAGTGCTGATTTGGTCTCAAAATTATATGATTGTTCGATTGGGAATTGATTGTGCACATGTGGCTTACTTAATATGAAAGATTGATTATTATATTCAAGAGTGGGCCTGTTACCCACAGGATTACACAACCTTAGTGGTTGTCCTGCATCACCTATCATATTTGAAGAAAGCAAACTGAGCTTGCTGATTTCCTGCTTCATTATGTTAATATTGTCAATATGATCATCCTCTTGCCCTCTTACTTTTGTGGAAATTTCTCCCTCGTCTCATTGTAGTAGAAGATGCTAGAGGTTGCCAAAAAGAATAAGTGACGTAATTCTGTATCCTTTTCCTTACATATCTGCTAAAAAGTCCAGCCAAACCTGAGCCTCCTCATCAAAAAGAGGAAAGAAAGGAGTGGTTTTATTGAAAAATTGAAAAGTTCATTAAGCTGTCATTTCATCGAAAAGAAAAGAATGTATTTAAAAGAAAGCATCCTCACACTTTCCAAAACCTAAGTGTTAAGTCCCCTATCCTTAATGGTTTGTATGAAATCTTTCCTGTTAAAGTATATCTAGCCTGAGTTGTTCACCCAAATATGTGTCCAAACCAAAGAAGTTGTTTGACAGTGCAACCCTCATATGAAGTTGTACAAGTTGAATAGGTTTATGAGTCAGCATTGAAAGCTGCACAGTTTGTCCAAGGAGCTGCCTGTCGTTTACAATGTAATTGGTTGATGATGAGGTGGTGTGGGTGAGTGGTTGGTACTTTATTATATAAACCCTACTAAGAGGGTCAAAGTTTAACATGTAACTCAAATTTCTCTATTATGAGCAATAAATGTCATAGTTGCACAGCTAATTCTTTGATGATTTTTCACCTTAGCTCCATAGTTGAGCATATTTGTGCTGTTCGGATTGTTCCTCATGTGAGCTTTAAATTCCATTGAACAGTTGTGTGATTGTTGATGATGGAAAGGTCATTGCCTCTGGGCGAAACCGAACTACCGAGACACGAAATGTACGTGCTTAAACCTTCTTTTTTTTGCTTCATGGATTTCTAATCTACCTGTTTGTTACGCTACATCATTTTCCAGTTCCTTTCTACTTACTGTGTGAGTTTCCTTTATTACACTTTCTATGAAGCTGAAAGCTATTGGTTTCATTTTTTTATATGCATTGTGTTGTTTATCACAATCTTCAGAAACTGATCCCATAAACCAAAACTGACATCTTTGCTTGTTGCTTTAAATATTGCAAAGTGATCTTCAGAAGCTGATCCTTCTTGTTTTGTTCTTTTTGCTTTTCTTTAAATAAAGTTGCTCTGATTATCTTTCTCTTTCTCTAAAAAAACCCAAAACTAACATCTTTGCTTGTTGCTTTAAACATTGAAAACACAACTGTTTATAAATGTACATGTATAAGCAATTTCTCTTTCCTAAAGGTGAAAGAGGTATTTAGATATTTCAAAATAAGTTTGGAACAGTCTTCTTCAACATTTTAAATCTTGTTTGATCTGAACCTTGTAAACCTGTAATTCAAAACTTAAAGCGAATAGAATATTATAGTCAATTTACTCTCCAAAGATTTTATCATGAACATTGTGGTGATGAACTGAGAAGGAAAGTGTTCGTTACATTCCAACACCAAGGATGGTGATATTATTTTTATACCCTTAAACTAAAAAATTACTAAAATACCCTTGATGCCAGACTACATGCAAGTGCTAAAACGGGAAAAGATCAATTTAAATTAACAACAATAATAATTAGCATAACCAAATTTCCTACTCTTCAACCATGCTGTTGGAAATTCAAGAAGGTGATTTTAATGGAAGTTCTCTAACCACGCAATATCAGCCCAACCACAAAAAGTACTCAAGTCAAATTAAACATATACTAAGCAATAACAACCTCCAATCTTAGGAAACATTTCAATAAACACGTAGAGGATCATATTCTTAGCATGTAGTTAACAAGGGCTGTATAAATCCAAATCACATAAAGCATGCGGCTGGTCATAGATTTATGCAAATAAAAAGAAGGTTTCAAGGCTGGTATGTGATAGGAACCCAAAAGGGGAATGTCCATATCACAAAATACATAAACAAGGGGCTGAAATGGGGTGGCCGAACCTGTATAACAGGCCGGGGAAGTCTAAAATTCTGTGCAGGAAATTTTTCTGCAGCATTTTAGTGGTTGTAATACTTGGGATTATGAGAGATTAAGTAAAATATTCAAGAAGTAACCGCTGTATTTCATCCACATCCATCCCCACCTTTGACAACATAAAAGAAGACGTGACAAATACCTATATATGCAGTACAAAATAAAGGAGACAAAGCCTTGGCCTCTCACCAAGCTTGATGTGATCCAAGGTTAGGATCCCTTAGACTCCAATATCTGAAAAAGTGCAGTCACCGGCCATTCTCTTCCTTCGAAAGTTATTCTTCATCATTAAAAAATAAGAGAATGGAGTAGGGTTTTAAAGCTGCTGCCCCCCTATCTTTTACAATTTTGTCATTCTGTAAAAAAAAAGAAAAATTACTCCTATGCCCCTATTACATAAAACTCAAATAAAACAAGCTACACTTATTCAAATTGCATAGGAATCACGCTAAACGGAATATAAATAAAAACTAAATATACTACTAATGGTCCAGCCCCCATGTGCTTTTGGGTGGGCCCCACATGCTCTCGAACTACTCAAACCACAGTGAAGAAGGCTCCATCCTTCTTTGTCGCTAGTACACACGATGAGGGACTTGGATGTCCTCATTAACCCTCAAATTGGAAAATTAATTTTCTTGACTTTAGAAAGGACTGAGACCAATGTAACACAACCACATCCCATTGAAGGTTGTCCCCTTCCATGCTGCATCCGTAGTGGGCCTCACCTTGGCCTTTGGTACCTGCTTTAAAAAGATATTCCTTTTTCCGCCTTGTTCATTGGGACACTTCCTCCTACTTTATATTTTAATTATTCAATCTTTCTCTGTCTTTAATCTCCATCTGTACCCTAAAACATTGTCTGGCATTGGCACCTATATGTTGAGCACATTGGTTCTTCTTATTGGTATTGGTACCCTATACTCCTAAGCATGATTGTACTGGTACTGAATCTTTTTTTTGGGACCAATTTCATAATTTTTCATATATGAACGAGGATATTCCATGTTACTCTAAGAACAGTTTACAGATACCCTTTGGTCTATGTAATATGAAAAATATTTGAAAATATAACACTTTTATAAAAATTGCTTTTTGGGTGCTCTAACTTTCTCAAATTTTTAGGATGACAGATTGACACCCACACTTTCCTGGTGACCAGCCTTCTGGCAAAGCCAATTTTGTTGTTTCAATTGACTGATTGTGCATTTTCAGGCTACCAGACATGCAGAGATGGAAGCCATTGATGTTCTTCTTGAACTGTGGCAAAATATTGGACTTTCGGAATCTGAAGTTGCAGAAAAGTTCTCTAGATGCGATCTTTATGTTACGTGTGAACCATGCATAATGTGTGCAACAGCTTTGTCCATTCTTGGTTTGCTCATTCAACCATATTGCATCATGAAAGTTAATTTTCTTGTTAAGACTAATGCAGGAATTAATTTCCAAAACTTCTTTATTCCTTTAGGAATCAAGGAAGTATATTATGGTTGTGCTAATGATAAATTTGGAGGGTGTGGATCAATCTTGTCATTACATTCAAATAGCTGTGAGCATTTTTTCAGGTTATCTTCTAGACCTTTGGTGTTTAATGCAAGTTGTTATATATTGGATTACTTTTTGTTGTTATTGTTGTTGTTATTATTATTATTATTATTTTTATTTTATTTTTATCCCAACTGTAATTGCCACATCTTGCTTTTATTGTGTTTTCTCTTAGAGTCTAGTTGATATTCTGCCACAGAATCATTCTGTATGGCTTCCAGACATTATTGTGGAAATTAAGGAATATCGTTTGGCCTTTAAGTTGGAACAAATCTTCTATGTTCAACATCAAATGTGAATTCGGATCATAAGTCGTAAAATCTCAGAAAATTAATATACAATACTAATAAAATGGTATGGTTATTTTAATGTAATGAAAATAAGATGTTTGACAAGTCAACAATATTTTAGCATTGCATTTTGAATTCATCTATGCTATAACATTCCTTGTTAGTTCTATGAAGTATTGGACTGCATACAGCATTTAGAAGGTGAATCTGTTACATGCAATGCTATTTCATAACCTTCAATTTATGAGTTAAAACTTAAAAGTACTCCAAAGATACTACTAGTAATAAACCATAGGCTGTTTTCTAAAAACCTAATATTCTGGCTTGACTACTCAAATAATCTGTGTGTGAATAACAAATTGATTTGTGTGTTGAGAATCTTGAGATAGAGTTTTAGATATGACTTCTGAATTATGAAAGTTTTCCAATGGTGGTCAAAAACCACTTCACAATTGATGCCAAATTGGCAAGAGGGTACAAGGTTTCTTGGATTTGAGAATGAGTACCCTTAGGTATGCCTACAAGGAGAGGCTAATTTCATGTTTGAGAATATAAATTCAGTTTATAGCATTATGGACTTGGAGGCTGCTTAGTATTATTGAGAAACAGTAGGGGCTATTCCATTTGAGTAAAAGAATGATGGCGGGTGCTGCTTAGCTACTCGGAGAACAAAAGTGATATGAGTAGCAAAGAAAATAAGAGGGAGTTCTTCGAATGAGTCTCACAATCTGGTTTAGAGGTCTTCAGGTTCTTACCTGGGTCAATAACCTTTAGTTTGCATGGGGTTCACTATACAGTTTAGAGCATATTTCTTAAAAAATCTCAAATCAATTTTCTATTAGTGGGGTTAGCATAGATACCACAGGCACGTCGGGGGGGGGGGGGGGTCCTTATTTTGTGATAACCTTAATTTAGTAACTCTTAAAATAGAAACTATGGAGCGCAAAGATCTTAACAATTAATCTTACTCAAACTAGCAATCTAGGATAATTAATTAGGAACTTCGTAACTACATTAGAACTCCTAATATAGAATGAAACTAAAGTGACAAATAAAAGAAGTTTGCTAGAGTTGCTCAATTTTTTTAACGTTAATCGACATTTTGAGAATGGACATGAAATACAAAGGGATAGTAGCCAACACCGCTTATTAACATAACTACCACCCAAAGAAGTATGAGTTTTACCAACAAGACAGTCCTTTCTCCACCTTTCCAACCACCGGATCTCACAAAGTCCCCAGATAGCAAGAACTAGTAAGGGGTGTTGAAGTATATTAATTTGTGTATCTCCTAACACCTTAAGGTTTTGGGAGAGTTGGTTAGTTTACTGTCAACATCTACAACGTATATCACTTTCATTCACAACCTCTCCGAATGATGCCGAGAAGGAGACGTGAACATCCCTACAATGCTGAAGTGTCACCAAGAGAAGAATTATTTTGTTTACGCGTATGCTTGCTTTTGGTTTTTATTTGAAGTTGGACTTCAGTCTTAACTCCCACGGTTGGACTGTGGAGGGAGTTAGGAGGCCTCAAACTCTTTAGTGTTCTTCATTCTCTTTTATTTCTTCTTTAAATTTGTTGGTTTACAATCTTCATCCTAGAAGACAGCATCATATGACTGCAAGTTTGAAAGAGTTCAGCATTCAAGTTTATAATAGTTAAGTGCTGTTTCATCCCTATGATCCTGATTTGCTCTTATGACTTCTCTAAATGTTATACTGATTTAATATCCTAGTTTCTTAATGTTCTGGACTGTTTCTTACCATCACACTGTGCTGAAATCTGCGTACAGACCTGAGTTTCTTATGTTTTATATACTTAATCTCTTCAGAATCTTCTATTTTTTGTGGAGTTACTCTTTACTCAGATATCTATCATTTTACCAAGTTTCAGCTTGATTTGAGAAATTTAATTCTATTTTCTGTGGTGCTGTAGTTCGGTCCAGTAATCAGAAATTCTGGGTTTTGTCTTTCTTAATCTTATCAGTCCATATTTCAAGGGTTATTTCTAGTTTGTTTGGACCATGCTTAGATTCATCTTGGGCCCATAACCTACACGAGTTTCATTGGCCTCTAGGCCATCCTGCATCAGTTTGTTTCTCTCTCCCATACTAAAGCTATTTATACCAATCTGAAAAATATAGAAATACATGGGTTATACCATATATTTATGAGTATACCTTCATACACAAAACTGGATAGAAAGGCCCTTATTATAGATGTCATGTCCTACTACATTCCTGCATCTTGATCCTCCAAATGTTAGAAGTGTGGAAAGTTTTGGGGCCTTAGACCCATGTACGAGTCCTCTAGCCTCAAATCCAACAAACAACCATATATATATATCTGTCTGTGCGTGTGTGTGTGTGTGAGAGAGAGAGAGAGAGAGAGAGAGAGAGAGAGTATACAATGGGGCTGCAGCTGTAATTATGATGCTAAGTATTGTTTGATTAGGATTTGATAGAATAAAGGAAGAAGAAAAAGGAAGAACTTGGGGACAGTATGATGAGCTTCTTTTGTGCCTGCATTATCTCATTAATATTTATATGGATAAATACAATACACCAAACTAATACAGGAATGCCTGAATTGTACAAGTATGCCACCCATACACTGTGCTATACCCCAATACATACTTTCTCGTACATTCCCCCTCATGCTGGAGAATGGAGATTCCACATTCCCAGTTTGCCAATGATAGAAGAGAACTGTGCAGGGTGTAGTCCTTAGGTGAAGACATCTGCAATTTAATCCTCAATCTTGACAAATGGCATACAAATGGTTCTAGTCATTCAGATGGTATTTGATGAACTGACGTTCTAGCTCCACATGTTTGGTTTGATCATGCTGAACAAGGTTAGGTTCTATATTGATGGTTACCTTTCTATCACAATATAGGCTCATCAGTCTTGAAACTAGAAACCCAAGCTCAGTTAGGAGCTTCTATATCCATATCAACACATAATCCCTATGTGCCATAGACCAAAATTCAGCCTTTGTATTCGATCTAGACACAACTGACTATTTTTTTACCCCTCCATGTGAGTAGAATACCTTTCACAAAGGTACAATAATCAGAAGTAGACCGCCAATCAACAACAAAACCAACTCAATTTTCATCAATGTATGCCACACATATATGTTTTTTCTTCATATAAGAGGCCTTTCTTAGGGAAACCCATATGATATTCAAGAATCTGTACAAAACTTCAATGTGATATCTTGTGGGGGCACACATGTATTGGCTGACAACACTGATAGTGTAGGTGATATTTGGTCTAGTGAGAGATAAGTATATGAGATAGCTCATCAATCTCTGATATCTCTTTGCATCAGGAAGAAGGTCACTCTCATATTCCTTCAGTATATGTTTGAGATCAATAGGAGTATCACATGGCTTGCATCCTGTCAAACTAGTCTCTTGTGGGAGCTTAAGGACATATTTTCCCTATGAGATAAAGATCCCCTCTTTGAACTACCTTAATTGCAAGGTTGTATTTCAATCGCCCAAAGTCTTTAATTTTGAACTCCGTGACTAGTTGCTCCTTAAGTTGTTTCAACTCAGCTTTGTCATTTCCTATGACCACTATGTCATCTACGTAGACAATTAATGTAGTCACTCAGTCACCTCATCATTATACAAACAATGTATGATATGCTTGGCACTGTATGTACTAGTTTGGACCATTGTGCTTTTGAAGCGCTCAAATCATGCCCTTGATGATTTCTTAATGCCATACAAAGCCTTTTCAATCTGCACACCTTTTCTTTTTCTGATGAATACATCATCATCACAGGAGGTTTCTTCATATACACTTATTTATCAAGATCCTCATGTAAAAAGGCCTTCACATCAAATTGTCTCAAAGACCATCCTTGGTAGGCTGCAAGAGAGATAAGAACTTGTATTGAGTACATCTTGACAATTGGAGCAAAGATATCTTCATAACCAATGCCATATGTTTGCATATATCTCTTTGCCACTAATCTTGCTTTATACTTTTTACAGGGCCGTCGGACTTGTGCTTCATTGTGAACACTCACTTGTACCTAACTAGTTCTTTTCCCTTAGGGAGATCCACCGTATCCTAGGTGTGATTTTTCTTGGGTGCTCCTGATCTTTTCTTCCATGGCAACCTTTCATATATGTTGGGAGAGGGCCTTTGCTACAGTGCGAGACAAAGAAATGAAAAACAAGGCAAAGACAAAGGAGTGAAAGGAATGAGACAATTCACTATAAGTTATAACATTAGACGAAGAGTTTTAGTATAAGAACGAACATCTTTTTTGAGAGCAATAGGAATTGAAGAAACATTAAGACCATTACAGTGTTGGGAACGAGAAAGAGAAATACCTTGTTCAGGAGGATCTAAAGAAGCCGCTTGATAGGGAATAGAAGGAGGCATATCTTTTTCCCTTTTTCTTACATAACTTCAAGTCTTTTCATTTCTCCTCCCATTTATTGGCACCTTCTAACTTCTATGTCCTTGAGTTCTTTGTTCCACTAGCACCACCATCATTGAAATCAAAGATATGAGAAGGCATAGATAATAGCAAAGGAGAAGGCATCTCTTCACTGGAATTTTCCTCTCGAAGAAGGGCTTTCGGGGCAAAAAAGGGACGTGACTAAAAAAAGCGCCACATCCATGAAGACAATGCATTTGTGAGAAGCCGCCGAATGATAGCATCTTTACCCTTTCTGATGAGCCAACATACCCTAAAACACACACTTAAGGGCCTTTGGATCAAGCTTGGCCTTACCAGATTATGAAAAAATAAAAAATAAAAAAAATTCCAATGATTTGTGGAGAAAGAGGAGACAATTTAGACATGGAGAGAGGATGTCGAGAGGAGCCTTATGATTAAACACCTGAGAAGGCAATAGTGTGAAGGGCCTCAAACTAGTACATCTTAGGAACGTGCATGTGAATAAGAGTGCTGATGAAGGTTGAGACCTGTAGGGGATGGTTAAATCTAGAGGATTCAGCTAGGGAAAGGGGGATAGTCTTGAGATACCACTCAACTGGGGGTAGCGGATGCCACTTGATGCTACTAATTGCGGATGCCACTCAACACGACCAAGCCACATGTTTGATTGATAGGAGGAATCACTCTACTCTAAAGCAAGATGCTCTTGTATACAATTTTTCAATCCAAATCCAAAGCTGTATCTTTTCATTTCTCATTAATATTTATAGAAAATTACAAAACTTGAGCGACAAGAAATACAATAAATGCATTGACAACTTCCAACGAAAATATAACTTACAAGATAACAAAACACAACTTGCTAGACTACGGATAACTAGGCTGCTCCCACTATTATCAACATGACATAAAGACCTTTGACTGACACACATAACAATAATAATATACCTTGTCACACAACAAATGACACATGTTGTCTATTTGGCAAAAAACTGATTATCTGCAGAAAATCATCCGAGCGGACAAAAATATTTTCATATGGAAAAAAATCATTTGGCGGATAAAAATATTTTCCCGTGGACAAAGTCATCCACCTGTAGGAAAATCATCCCTTGCTCTTGCATCATTCTCTCCAGCTTGAGAAGAACTCATTCTCGAGTTTGAAATTAAATCCTCCTAAAACATTTGATCCAACTTATTTAATTCTTTACTTGAGATCCATGCATCTTCAAATTTGGGTTTTCCTTGCCAATGCACCCGGTGTTATGCATAAGTTTCTCGACTGAGTAGTGATATATCGCACATCCAACACATTAATCGATCCTTGTGGAGAACCAGAAAGGTCATAATGGATATCTACTGGCTACAATGTAACTTCATCTCCATGATAAAGATATAGATCACTCACATTAAAAGTTGGACTAATTGAGAATCCTTCTTATAGCTCTGTGTTATATGCATTTGGTCCCAACTTCTTTAATACACAACATGAACCAAACTTCCTTTGCTTGAGCTTGTTATAAGAACCAACAGGAAATCTTTCTTTGCTCAAATAAACTATAGCTAAATCACCCTCTTTGAATTCCAAGCTTGTTTTATAAACATTGGCATTAGACCTGTAAACTTGAGAAGATTGCTTCAAGTGTTCATGAATCTGTCTATGAATTGCTTTATGTGTCCTGCAAATTCTTTCGCTTCCATACTTTTGCTTGATTAGGCAAAGGTAAGAGATCCAGCACACGATGTGCATTTCTACCATAGAATGGAGGCTTCTTCGTGGATAAATTGATTGAGCTGTTATAAACTTATAAGCTAATTCAACTTATGGTATGACAAATTCCCACTTCTTTGGGTGCTCTCCTACTAAACTTTTTAATAAATTTTCAAGAGATCATCTGCTCACAACCTCTGTTTGACCATTGATTTGGGGATGATAAGCACCAGAGAATTGCAAACAAGTCCCTAAGAGCGTCCAAAGTGTAACAAAAAAATGACTAGCAAACTTCACAACACGTTATGAAGTAATAGACCTTGGAACTCCATGCTAATGAACTATTTCTTTGAAAAATGAGCAACAACTTGAGATGTATCAGTAGAGTTCTTACAAGGTAAGAAATGAGCCATCTTAGAGAATAATCCACAACAAGAAAAAGTCAATCGAACTCATGTTGTGTTCTACGTATGCCAAGAACAAAATCCATAGATAGGTCCTCCCAAGGAGCATTTGGAATTGGCAAGGGCTGATACAACCCAATGCTTTAGACTCCTCCTTTGGCCTTTTGACATATAAAACACCTTTGAACGAAGCGAGCAATATCACGTTTCAAGGTTGGTTAAAAGTATCTTTGCTTCACAAAAGCTTCAGTTTTGTCTCTCCCAAAATGTCTACCAAGTCAGCCATCATGTAGTTCTTCAATGACAAATAATCTCAATGAACCTTTAGGTAGGCATAGTTGATTTCCCTTAAAAGAGATAACCATTGATCATCAAGTAATCTTGACTCTTTCCATCGTTCAAATCTTGCAATACTTTAGAGAAGAAAGGATCCGCTGCATAATGTTTTGGTAAGAGATCAAATTTAGTGATTCCATAAGAGAGAGTAGTCCACAAGCTATGTCTTCGGTTCAATATATCCGCTTCTTTGTTAAATGAACCAACCTTATGTTGTAGAACAAAGGAAAACTTCTCTAGATAAGATACTTAGCCTACATGCCTAAAATTCAACTTCTTTTGTGCTTTGAGAAATCGCAAAGCTTCACGGTTGGAGTAGATAACAGAATCCACACCAATGAAATAGTACTCCCAATGTCGCAAAGCTTGTACAATAGCATACAATTCCTTGTCATAAGTTGAGTAATTCAACTTCGTATCACTGAGTTTCTCACTAAAGTAAGCAACGGGTCTTCCTTCTTACATAAGGACAACTCCTATACCCACATTAAATGCATCACATTCCACTTGGAATGGCTTAGAAAAATCTGGTTATGCTAGCACTGGAGCTTCAACAAGTTTAGACTTCAATTGTGGGAGACTCTTTTCAGTTTCACTAGTCCATTGAAACTCTTTCTTCTTCAGAACATTCAGCATTGCAACAATAATGGTGTTGAAATTTTTTATGAACCGCCGATAGAATGAAGCTAAGCCATGAAAGATTCTTACATCGGTTAGGCTTTTAGGAGTAAAACAATCAAGAATAGCTTTCACTTTCTCATCATCCATTTGCATTCCATCTATACTCACAACATAGCTTACAAATACAACTTGGTCAGTCATAAAAGAACACTTCCTAAGGTTAATATACAATCGGTTGTCATGGAGAACTTTGAACACATTGGCCAAATGATCCAGGTGCTGAATTTTATCCTTGCTATAGATCAAGATATCATGAAAGTATACCATAACAGATTTTCCCATAAACTTCTTCAAGATTTGAGTCAAAAGTCTTATGAAAGTACTAGGGGCATTAGACAACCTAAATGGCTTAACATACCATTTGTAGAGGCCATCTTTGGTTTTGAAAGCTATCTTACATTCATCACCTTCTCTTATTCTAATTTGGTGGTAGCCACTTCATAAGTCAATCTTAGAGAAGACCTTAACACCAGCCAACTCATCAAGTATATCATCAAGCGGGAATGGTGAAGCTATACTTCACAGTGATTTTATTGACAACTCTACTTCCAAATCACATTCTCTATGTTCCATTTTTCTTTGGAGTTAAAAGGGTTGAAACAACACAAGGACTAAGAGACTCTCTAATCAATCCCTCATTTACTAAATCCTCAGCTTGTTTTTGTAGTTCAGTATGTTCACTAGGAGACATTCTATAGTGAGGTAAGTTAGGAAGGATAACACCTGGAATGAAGTCAATCTAATGTTGAATGTTACGGAGTGGAGGCAAACCAACCGGAAGTTCCTTTGGAGCTGAGCTTTTAAATTGGTCTAACAAGCTTGAAGCTTCAATTGGAATTTTGTTAGCAACTTCTTCATTCTTTCCCACAGTAACCAAAGCATATGATATCCCATCTTTTTTATTGGACTGCTTGAACTCCTTATAAGATAACAAGCTGATTTGGCTACTTGATTGCACATTGGTTGGAACATTTTTCACTGGGTTTAGTACATACCTCACTCTAGTTTTTATATGAGTGTAAGTATTCTTCCTTCAATAGGAAAATGTCTATCGAATTGCCAAAGAATAAATGACAAGCATCCATGGGAAGAACATCAAAGTGGACCTCAATCTTTATTCTTGCCAATGAAGAATTTTACTCGTCATCTATGTGTCACCATGATCTCTCATCCCTTTTTTAACCAAGACACCTTGTAATGCTTTGAATGATGTTCACAAGAAAGTTTCAACTTGTCAACCATTACCTTAGACACCATATTTTCACAACTTCTAGAATCAATCATCAAAACACACTTCTTTCCATAGGAAATGCAAATAAGTTTCGAAAATATTGTGTTTCAACCATTGATCATCTTCTTAAATAATCATGATCAGCCGGATCACAAGATTTTCAGCATCACAATGCTCTTCTTTAAAATCTCCTTCTGGTTCTTCATCATAGATTGACTCTTTCTCCTCCTCCTCTTGCTCCTCTTCTAGTAGATGTAGTTCATCCTTCTTCTTTGGACATTCATAAGACCCATGCTCTACTCACCACATCGAAAACATTTGTTAGAGGATGAAACTACCTTTTGATACTCCTTACTTCCTTCCCTAATTTGTGGGTTTGGATGATTAGAGGTTGGTCTTAGCCTTTTCCTTTGCTACCTTTGAACTTTCCGCCTTTCGGTATGAACTCCATTTTAACATTTTCCGTAACTTTTAACGTCATCTAATATGCCTCCTCAGGAGAATGAAGAGAGTGTATCATAAGTTCTCCTTTCATGTTGTACTTCAATCCACTCACATATCTCACCACAAGGTGATCATCAGATTCTCATAAGTCGGCACGACTCATAAGCTTGTAAAATTGCTTTGTATAATTTGTCACTGAGTGATCAGCACGTTGATGTAGTTGGTGAAATTATTTGGTAGTGAAGTTGGTGGAATTTTTGGTAGAGTGTTTGAGAATAATCTAAGGGCAGAAACTTCTCATTTAGTTTTAACTTCATTTAAGCCCATGTGTTGATTCTTGGAATTCCCCTTCGATCTTTGCTACGTTGATAGTGTTGCCACCAAATCAGAGTATGACCTTTCAATTTTGTAATCACGAATTGAACTTTCCTTTCACTAGAAAGATCCTTCCATTCAAAAAAAGCTTTTAAGGATGCTATCCAATCACAATACTCGTCAGCATCGAGCTTCCCTTTGAAATCAGCAACATGAACTTGGATACTTCGATCTGAACTTTTCGATGCTTGAGCTAAACAATTCATAGACCATTGAACAACAGTAGTAGGTTCTGGAGTAGAACTAGAAGAAGATGCACGACCATCACAAGACTATACTTCTGCTCCCACGAGTTCGCGTTGGAGAAGTTGGAAGCCGTTGAAGGAGTTCGTTCATCATATTATGAAGAGCTTGATTGGATTGCCTTAACTTAGCAAGTATTGCTTGTACATCAACATTCTCCATGTTCCTTCGTCATCATGGAGCCATCTTGAACAAGGATAACAAAATTCCGCAACTCGTTGGCAAACTGACCACTGTTCAGTAAATCGCAAATATCTTTCTCCAGAAAAATCGGAATCACGAACCTCTTTTTTCATTGGAACTAGACAGATAGAGCTTTCCAACGGTATATGATTGTCCCATAGAAATGTCATGAGCAGGTACAAAATCATGCCAGAAGATGAACAACTTTCGGGAAACTGAAAAGTCGCACTAATAAAATTGGACACCACACCAGAAAAACTTGCTTTGATACCACTTTGATGCAAGGCGAGACCTGCAAGGGATGGTTAAATTCAGAGGATTCAACTAGAGAAAGAGGGATAGTCCTGAGATGCCACTCAACTAGGGGTAGCGAATGCCACTTGATGTTACGTATTGCGGATGCTGCTCAACGTGACCAAGCCACATGCTTGATTGATAGGAGGAATCACTCAACTCCAAGCAAGATACACTTGCAAACAAATTTTCAATCCAAATCCAAAGTTGTATCTTTTCATTTATCATTGATATTTTTAGAGAATTTCAAAACTTGAGTAGCATGAAATACAATAAATGCATTGACAACTTCGAATGCAAATACAACTTACGAGATAACAAAGCACAACTTAGACTATGGATAACTAGATTGCTCCCATTATTACTAACACGACATAAATACTTTTGACTGACACACATAACAATAATAAGACACCTGGTCACATAACAAAATGACAAATGTTGTCCACTTGGCCAAAAACTAATTATCCGCAGAAAATCATCTGTGTGGACAAAAGTATTTTCCATCAGACAAAATCATCCACCTATAGAACAATCATCCCTTGCTCCTGCATCAAGTGCCCACGTGATCTCAAGAAGGTGGCGATCTTTCCTCTCAACCACTTCATTTTATTCGAGGGTATTGAGGCTTGTGGTCTAATGTACAATATTAGACTCAATGAAATAAGAAGTGAGATCCCCTGATAAGTATTTTCCACCATTATCAGAGTGGAGAATGCAAAGTTTGGCATCAAACTTGGTGATTATCATTTATGGAATGATTTGAAAGCCAACAACATAGTCTTGGACTTTTACAAATACACCCATATGGCCCTAGAATCATCATCTACAAAAGTACAAAATAGTGAAACAACGAAATTACAAGAGTTGGTCCCCACAAATCAGAATGCATAATAGAAAATGGCAATAAACCTAGTGTAGTACTAGGAGGGTAAACAGTTCTACAATGTTTGATCATTTGACATGGGTTACAAGTCAATAGAGAAGAAGTACTAGGCAAACGAGGAAATAGTTTGTATAACACAATAAAAGAAGGGTGGCCTAAATGATAATGCCACTGTATCAAAGTATTAGGAGACGGGACATCTTTGGTGTGCTAAACAGGATAGGCCACATGTGGAGTGGTGTCCAGCAAGTTGAACCCGTCTTCCTCATGTCCTCGACTGTTGGTCTTACTCGTCCCCAAATCTTGAAACATACAATATGAAGTAGAAAATGTGATGCTATAATTCATGAATTTAATAATGATACTAATAGAGACAAGATTAAAGTAAACTTACGAACATGAAGCATTGAAGAAAGAGGCATAGTGGGAGTTGTTGTAATATTTCCTTTACTGGCGACAAATGAACAGGTGTTATCAACTATCCTTACTTTATCACGAACAAAACAAATAGAATACAGAGAGAAAAGAGAAGGCATAATAGTCATATGATGGATGGCCCCTGAATCAATGATCTAGGATGTGCAGTCTCAATCATGTAGATCCCTCAAATGTTCCAGTGACAATTATGGCTGACCCCTTTGTGGACCCCCATTGCCCAATTTCAAGGTGAATGTTTGAAAGCTGAAACATTTTTTGAATGCACAGGAACCCTTGGTGATAGGTCACAAGATTCTTTGCCTTTTGTCAGCCTTGAATCCGAATCCGAGGAAGAACAATAGCCATCTCACATGTACAAGCCATCCGAATCTGAATCCGGGGCTTTGTGCTTTGTTGGGGCAGCCTGGGGACTTGTCCAGATCACTCCTTTTTGTTTCAGTTTTTGTGTGTGGTTTTAGCTTCTCAATCAGTTTTAGTTTCTATCAGTTCAGTTTAGTTGTTTAAAGCTGATGCTGAATGGGAAAAAGGACGAGGATGGGGTGGATGATGAAGGTTCCAGGTAGGACAGAAAGCGACAGAATGCCTTAATCTCTTCATGGGAAAGAACCCCCTTAGAAGGAACTGCAGGAGTGGGCATTGAAGTTGTCTCTGAAGCCATAGAGGTCACTGAATTGGCACTGGATCAACCACCTCCATATCAACCACCACCTCTACCACCACGTTGAGAAGATTGAAGCTGTTTCTCTTATTGACAATCATGTATGTCCTAACATGTTTCCTTGGTGTGCCGTGAGCATCTACAATGTTTACACTTGAGAAGTCCTCATTTACCAAGACATCCTACCCCTTACCATGAGTGCCATCACTACCTCTGGCACCCCTGTGAGGAAGAGACTAAAGTGGAATGCTTAATTGATGAAGCATGCAGCATAGCACTACGGTGTCTCTCCTCTATATGAAGGTGGGAGTTGATCTTTGATGGGAAGGGAACCGATCATGACTTAAGGGTTAGGAGCTTAACACAAACCTGCTCATACTCGGGGTTTAGGCCATTCGAAAATTCAAACACCCTGTCTTCTTCTACAAAGTGTCAGAAGGCTGCAATCAGTCGGATTCATGGTAGGAATGATGCAGTAAAGATCAATCTCTTTCTATATACAATGTAGGGAGGTGTAATAGGCAGAGATAATCTGTTCATCCTGTCTCATCTGCCACACTCGTTGACGATGCTCATAGACAAGTCCTATTTTACCCACCTCTAGTAGAACTGGGTCGATGGGTCCCAAATCTGTTTAACTGCGGTTAGGAACAGGTGTGTATTGCTTTCTCCATAGAATGAATCAACCACAACATCATCAGGACATTCTCTCTCTGCTTCCTATTTGAAATAGGAAGGATCCTTTGGCTTAGGAGCTTTGGTTGCTCCTTTAACATAACCCCAATTCCCCCTGTCCATTATGGTCAACTTGGTTGACTGTGACCATGGTAGGAAGTTGGTATCATTGAGCTTCAGTGTGGTGATTGGAGCATTGTATCTCTCTGCCCAACCAATAGGGGCATTGCTGCCCAAACTAGAGGGAGTAGATTCGATAACTTACACAATGCTGCCCTCAAACCACAATCGCAAAACACTTCAACATGGAGATCACTACTATCAAAGAGACACTTCCCAAAGCATCCAAAAGTGTTCTTGAGTCGCACTCCTCTCCTCAGGGCTATACAAACCAATATAAAACTTCTTGGTCATGCTTAACAGCTGCACAATCCCAGAGAGCACAGATCCAAAAGCTGCACAGCCCTATTACTCGTATGTTGGGTTCCAGCCAGCACTACCAGGTCTTCAAACACAAGACACTCGACCTTATTTGAGATAGGGCCTGTAAAAATACCCTCGTAGGCTTCCTATGGCATCCACAAGGTTATTCAACCCTTGAATTATCATTATTCTCCATGCAAACCACACAATACAACATTATAGCAGATAAGATTGATCACACACTGTAGCACGAGATAACATTCATCATCAAATAACTGTATTAGCCTATCCCTGTTGAAGAACAGCCCCTAAACTTACTAGAAATCTCTATTTTAGAGGGAAAATTGTCACTGAATATTCATTTTTGCTCCAAATCATGTGAGATTTGATTCATTTGACTCCTCATAAACAAGGGAACCTATATCAAGTGATCTTGTAGCACAAAAGCTCCCGAATCAAAACAAATCTGCAGATTTTTCAAGATCATAAAATTTCTTTGAAATTCATAGAGAAAATCACAAAAAATAGAAAACAGGTCCTAATGACCTTGGATCTTCAACTAGAGGACTCTACTTGACCAAATGATCCAGGGGACATCTTCATCTTTTGACAATGGCTAACTCATTGTATGGACTGTTGATGTCAGCGTATGGCCTGCTGACATTAGCCAGACTCCTAGGTGATATTCTTCTTGCTCAGTACCTCAGGAACTCCTTGCTCAGTACCAAGTTGTGATTGTAGATGTTATGTATTGTCAGATTAGGGTTTGATAGAATAGAGGAAAGAAGAAGAGAAAAAGAGGAGAAGAAAAAGAACTCTTGTGTGTCCACATTATCTCATTAGTATTTATATGGATTCATCCAAAATACCGTATAGAGATATTATACCATACTAATACAGGAATGACTATTACAAGTGTGCCACCCATACCCAAATACATACTTTCTCCCACAGCTGCCCCATCATGAATGATGGGGGCTAACCCCTCTATAGACTGATTGGTGAAACTACTTACAATCTGAACTATCTAATTGATAGAGCACATTATATATAT
>JAOXJP010127190.1:0-13693 GCA_025762735.1 Platanus orientalis | reverse complement strand
CTTACCACACCACCGCAAGAGCCCCCACCGGGGAGACTCCTTTCTCATTAGCCTTCGGGACCGAGGCAGTAATACCAATAAAAATCAGGGTAGCCTCATATAGGGCGGTAAATTTCGACATAAGCCACAATGACAAAGGGCTGAGAGGCAACCTCGACCTGCTCGAAGAAAAAAGGGACGAAGCTGCCCTAAGAGTGGCAGCTTATAAGCAGAAGATGACCAAGTATTACAACTCTTGAGTCAAAGCGAGGAGATTCGTCGTTGGGGATCTGGTCCTCAAAAAAGTAACGCAGGCAACACAAGACCCTGTCGAGGGAAAATTGAGACCAATCTGGGAATGGCCATACAGGGTGACACGGTGTAATAGGCTCGGGACCTACCACCTCAAAAACTTGTAGGGGGAATCCCTACCACGGCCATGGAATGTAGAACATCTAAGAAAATATTATCAATAAAATACAATATCGACTATTAATCTGTTTTGAATTGTGCAGAATTAACTACGACTACGAGTCTCGAGCCACAAAGAAAGCAAGACACCCCCAGTGACCTTAAGCCTTAAGGACTGAACTATACAAGCAACTTTCGGGTCGAGGATGACCCCGGGTCACAAAGATGACCCAAAAGCCACGAGGATGGCGTAACCTCGAGCTAACGAGGTAGCCGGAGTCACAATCATAAAGATAGCTCCAACGTTGATTACTCGAGAAGATAGCCTAAGGGGCTCGTGAAGATGAGTCGACTACCACTACCCCGTAAGCTTCAAGCCACAAGGTAGGTACGACCACAACCCCCACTTATACTTCTGGGGCCTAAGTGAGCGACTAAGGACCCTCGGCAGCCACGACTGAGAAGCTTAAAAGAGACACTGATGGAAAATTGAAAAACAACACAATTAACAAAAACTCTTTTCATTACTTTATGCGAACAACTTACATATTTGAAAAAAAAAGGGGGAGAAGGGAGGGGGGCCTAGGACTGGTCCTCGGGGAAAACCTCTCCCATTACAACATCCGCACCCTCAGGCACCACAGTAAGCATTTCTACTACCTCGTCGACTGTTTCTCTCCCTTTTCCAATGGGTTCAGTCCCCCGAGGCCTGAGAGATGAGAAGTCTAGGCCCGAAAACTTCTCTAACGCGAGTTCCTTAAACTCCTCCCACCCCTCCTAGAAGCAGTTGGCCTTAACAAGGCTGAAAGCATCCGAGGCCAAGTATTCTGCCTCGACCTCTTGGGAAGCTTCCTCTCGCATCTCCCGTCTCGCCTTCTCCCGCTCTGAATCGAGCTTGGCCTACACCCATGTCGAAATCTCCTCCTTTTCCTTCCTCGTAGCCTTAATGGGCACCTTAAGCTTTAACTTGACCCGGGCTCGCCGGTTCCTCTCAGCTACGAGGTTATTGCTGACACGACTGATCTCTGCCTCCGAATCACGCAAGCAAGCGGCCAGGCTTTCAACATAGGCCTCCCACTCGGATGCCTTCCTCGCTAGGTCTAAGCGACCCTCCTCGGACAGCTGTAGCCTCTTCTCGAGGCCCACTACCCTCGACTTGGCCTCTTCCTTGAAGGCCAGATAATCGTTATGGAGCTTAGCCAAACGGTCGAGGTTGTTATCCCAGACCTGCTCACACTATTTGTACCTCTCGATAGAGGTCGCCATTAGAGCCACGGTCTGCAAAAAAGAACGCACGATAGGTTAATACAAAAAAAGGGGGGGACAAGAGAAAAAAGGGACGACAAGAACTCCCACCTTGGCCATGTAGTGCATCATGTCTCGATGCACCCTGGCCGGGGAGAGACGTTTCTTTAAATACTCAACGTCAGTTGGGGGAACTCTCTCGAAAAGACGCGTGCCCCCTGAGCCGGTCCTTAGTAGCCAGGAGTCAGGACCAAGAAGAGTCGTCCACAGGCTGGTCGGGAGTCAGGGCATTTGGGTAGAAGTCGAAGTCCCAACAGCGGTCGTAGAGGCCCTAGGAACAGGGGACTGCATCGCGGGCATAGCCAATACGGGTTCTTCCACGGGAGGGGCGTTGGAAGTTACCGGGGGAGGAGACGGTCGAGAAGCCTCGGCATCCTCCAAGTCAACGACCAGAACCGCGGTCGAGGGGGCGACAACGGTCAATGGAGCGGGGGCAACCTCGGGGACCCAAGGCACGGAAGATCCTCTAGAGGTGGTAGGGTGTTTCTTCTTTTTAGAAACCAGGGGCGCTCCCGCATGAGCGGCACTCTGCTGGCCAGCCCTCTTCGCGCCTGGGGCTGCTTCTCGAATCTCTCGTACCCTAGCAAGGAAATTCCTGTTGGTCCTCATTGCTGGAACATAGACAAGTGACTCGAAAGACGGATTAGCTCAAAAAAGAAAATAGAGGTCGCCAATAAATGGAAACAATAAATAAAAATATACGTTTTTTACCCGGGTTAGGACCGAATCCACACTGAAATAGCCGGTTAGGTGTCACAAGGCTAGAGTAAGCGTGAACCGGGTAGTTCACCACAGTCTTGATGTGCTTCTCCTCCTCGGGTGAGACGTCACCTACCTCGATAGCTAAAAAAAGAAAGAAGAAAGAAACGGGGGTAAGCAACTATTTAGGACAAAAGGGAGATATGAATACGCAGACAACAACAAATAAAGGCAACTTATCCATCGGGCTGATAACCGACGCCCAGACTCGGTTGAGCCTCACTGCTGGCATTTCCCCCGGGGGATATTCCCAGCCTGCACCTGATATAAAAAATATATCGAGTCTTCCACCCACTGTTAAAACTTGGAAGCCCTGTCACCAGGGTCAGCGGCGGGTCCCGACTGGCGAAAAAGAACCACCCCGGTTCTTGTTCCTTGACGACATAGCAACGAAAAAATTCGCTGAGAGTAAGATGGTGCCGGCCCCCAAAGACCAGCTCCCACAACACCATGCACCAAATGGCGATTCGCCAAGCATTTGGCATTAGTTGCCCGGGCGCCAACCCTAAGAATAATAAAAGCTCCCTAAGAAACCAAGGAACCGGGAACCGAAGGCCCGCCATAAGTGACTGCTCATACAGGGCCACGCTACCTCCAGGGGCCTCAAAAGCGTGGGCCTCCCTGGGTGCCATAAGCACTACCCCATCGGGGATTTGGTATGTCGAATAATAATGGGTCAAAGTCCTTGCCCCCAGCTCGGAAACATATTGGGCAGCTTTTAGATCTTCCTCCGGGGCGATCTCCCCAGCTGCCCCCCGGGTACTGGTAGAAGCACGGTCGGTGGCCCGCCTCGAGGGATCAGGCCGAACCTCCTACTGGTCGTCAGCCTCGTCGACCAATCGGTCAACAGAATCCCCAGACACCATCTTAAAAAAAGGGGGAAGGGGAAAGAGGAAGGAGGAAAAAAGGAAGACAATTACCCTAACGACGAAAGAAGGGGAGAGAAGGAAAGAGAGAAAACGAACCCTGCCAAGGACAAGAACCAACGTCAACGGTGACAAAAAACAATAAATAAATAACAAACACAAAAAACAAACACTAGACAACAGCAATTAAAAGCCGGAATGTAAAGCATGAAAAAATGAAAAAGAAAATGAATGAGCATACCTTAAGAATGAACGAGGGAGAAAAGCGCCGGGAACCAACCCTGAGATCGCAGCTTCAAGGGCACCATGGCTGTCGGAAATCACCTCAGAACAAAGGAACAGACCAAGGCACGAAAAAGAGGAAACAAATGAAATGGAACCCTCAAGACTATTTATAGGCAACACCGATTACTCCCTGCCCTACACGTGTCGCACATCCGGACCCCACCAATTTAAGACTGGGAGACAGGACAACACGCATATCCTTAGAAACCCTAAAAGCGCCCAGACCACGACCGTCGGATCCCCTAGAAAAATGAAACGATGCGACGCTTGATTAGACCCCCTGACGGCACATGTACGCCCCTTCGATTAACGAGACGCATTTAAAGCTAGCCGTCATTAACACTCGCACTAACACACGCTCCCTCGATAAACGTAACCATGTGCCTCCCCGGACAGTGAAGCGACGTCAGGACACGAGTATTATTCCCAGCCATCGTGAGTATGTACCTAGGAATAGGGGGCAGCTGATAAGGAAAAAAGGGAGTGAGAGAAAGAAAAACTCTCGACCCAAAAATATCTCGGCCTACGGAGCGAGACCCGACGAGTTAGAATGGCACCGGACCCCAGACACCCGGATGACACGAGCCCGGATCTCTATCCGAGCCCGTGTGACTCAATACGCGTGACCACTCAAAGACTCGGGGGGTCGCAATCTCCGACTGAGTCCGACTGATGAGGCAAACCTCAAGAACCGAACCTCAAGATATGGTACGGGCCACCTAACCGTAATAACCGGTCTGACGGTACCCGAAAAGGGGCAGTAGCGCCAGAAAAGATAAAGTACGAAGGCATGGGGGTGATTGTAAGCAGACGCATGAGGGAGCAAGGTACGAAGGCATGGGGGGTGGTTGTGAGCAGACACATGAGGGAGTAAGGTACGAAGGCATGGGGGGTGGTTATGAGCAGACACATAAGGGAGTAAAGTACGAAGGCATGGGCCGTAATTATGAGCGGACGTGTGAGACATCGAGCACACCAAGTCAACGACACATGGTCAAAACACACAGAATCAACGACGCGTGGTCTTCGCTACAGACGCGCCCAGGACCTAGCCTATAAATGGGGGATTCGTCTCCCTCGCCAGGTGATGAAAAAAAAACAAGAACGTGACTTCTCATTCCTGCAGCTAAACAGGCTGATTCCTTTCATCTCTTAGGCATCTTCCTAACTTGAACGTCGGAGTGCCCAAGGCCGGCGAGACGCCGGCCACTAGCCCCTGACCCTGTTTCCAAGTGTGTGCAGGTGCTGCATTCCAGAATCCCACTAAAGCTGTATAAAAGCCGTCTTACTCAAGGGCCAGAGCCAGGGTGCGGATCATCTAGGGGATGCAGAAAGGGCCCTTCCCTCCTGCGTCTTCAAGGTGTTCGAATGAACATTTGCTCTACGCTTAGCTCGTGGTGTAGGGTCGCAAAGAAACTTTCTGTTATGTTTTTGGTGTAACAGATTCTTTCCCATAAAACAAATACCCATATGATTTGTTCACGCACTAGCATAGGATGCTTTATAGTAACAGATCTTTTGCCAATCCCCCAACATAAAGAGCAAGAGTCTGTTGTGAGTCTTGTGACAAATTTTGCTATGGCTCTTTAGAGTTGGGATTAGGTATGACAACTTCGAAAGTGCCTAAAGTTGGGATGACATTAGGGCTGACACATTAGCACCAAAAAAGAGATATACACTTTTTTGGGAGATGTTTTTCACATTTTGGCACTGATTTGTCGGCCTTGATGTCATTCCAACTTTAGCCACTCTCTAAGTTGTCCTACCAAATCCTCAGCGGGCTCTTTATAGCATGAAGCTAAACTGGTGGTGTTTTTTAAGACAAAGGTCTGTTGTAGCTTTTTGTATCATGAATAAAAGCATGGGTTTTCATGCTATAGAAAGCTACAGTAGATCTATGTCCTGAAAAACACAACAATGAAATTCTTGACGACTATATTGGAATGATCTTACCAGGGGTGAATAGGATCCTTTTCAAAATTTTAATTATTGAACTCATCCAACTGATGATCCTATTTTATTTAACTTGATTTGACTCTAGTTAATTTGATTACTTAGCACATTACTCAAGAATCTATATAAGGTAGGTATGCAATAAACAATACAACACAAGTAATTAAAGCACACAATTACAATCACACAGTCCATACAAATTTATAGTAGTTTGGCGATCCTCAGGTCCCTATTATACTCTTGGAAAACTCTTCTTCAAGTTGTGTTGATTTTTATTATATTATTTTACCTATAAACTAATTACAAGAAAATCAACAAAACTTAAACATTTTATTAAAAAAAAAACAAAAACTTAAACCACTTACAAAACTTAAGTTCAATTTTGCTCAACAACCATTAGGGATAGTTAAGATTCATGGGGCAAGTCTATATGATCTACCTATGGTCAATATTCTTAATCTTACTCATAAACACTTGACATCAAACATCTTAAGTAATACTAAATTGAAACACATGGTTGGCTCTTGAGGTACTTTTCTTTGGAGCTTGAGACTTTCTTGCAATTTTTACTTGTAATTTTGTTGTATCTTATATTAGTGGTCCTTCTTCGTCTGGTTTTATGTAGTATGTCTCTTGAACTTTTTTCCAGACTTAGACTTACAAGATTTATGATTTTTAATAACACTTTCATGCATGTAAAATCATAGATTTTGGACTAATTACATCCATGTACTTCTTATAATATGGAATATAAATTGACAAGATACAAATACTTACCATCCAACCTTTTAAGTCATACTACACTGAAACACATGGTTGATTCTTAAAGTACTCTTTTTTGGAGCTTGAGACCTTCTTTCAATCTTCACTTGTAGGTTTGTTGTTTCTTGCATGTGTGGTCCTTCCTCATCCAATATTGTGTATGATACCTCTTAAACTTTTTCTCAAATTTAGATTTACATGGCTTACGATTTACAATACTCATAAAAAAAATGATTTATGATTTACAATTACATTTTTTTGCATGTAAAACTATATATTTGGACCAATTATATACATTTACTTTCTATAACGTGAAATGAAATTGATAACATATAAATACATATTACACTAATAAACACCGATTTAGCTTCATGCTACATAGAACCATAGCAAAATTTGCCACAACAGATTTTCGCTTTTTATGTTAGGGGATTGACAAATGATTTGCTACTGTAAAGCACGCTACTATATGATCAAATTAACATGGGTAGCTTTTTAACATGGGGTTTTGTTTTTTGTATACATATGTGTGTGTAAAGCTGCAACAAAATTTGCTACAAATGATCATGGTCCCTGTTAGGGGTGTTAGCAATTCGAGCTTTGCTCATGGCTTGGGCTCGTCACTTGAAGGCCAAGCTTAAATTTAAGTTTGACTTGTCAAAAAAGATTAAAGGAAAAAGAAAAGTGTAACGTCCTAATGGCGTTAACCTATTTTTCTTATTACATCAATATTTGGCACAATATATAATATTATTAACCAAGCCAAGCTCTTTACAAGCCAAGCTTTTAGCAAACTAGGCTTAGTGAACTTGGTTCACACCCACTTAGGAAACAAGTGTAAATCTAGGGGTGACAATTCCTGTTGGCAGTCAGGTTCATGTCCTGTTGAGATTAGGGTATACAACTATATGGCTCAACCAAAATCTAACCCATATTACCCGTTTTGACCTGAAACACGTTTACAATCAACCCTAACCTGTTTATTTCATGTTGATTTTGTGTCATATTCACGGGTTATGTGGTAATTCATGTTGTATCAAGTTAAAGGTATACAACTACATGGTTTAACTCTAACCCAATTCCATTTATTAATCGTGTCAAAGTGGGTCAATCCACTTTGACCCGAAACCCCACTTTGACCCGAAACTAATTTACAATCAATCCTAACCCAATTTTGTGTTGGGTTCCTATTGGGTTCACGGGTCGTGTCAAACATTGTCACCCCTTAAATCAAAACTCAGACTCGGCTCACCGCGCTTAAAACAAGGTTCATGTTCGGCTCTTAACGAGCCGAGCCCTGAGCCGAGCCATTGTATATTTTACCCGCAAAGCTCCCAAACTTACCTGGTTAACGCTGGGTAATCATAAACCACTTTTAATCCGGATTTCAACCAGCAAAATGAGGGCATAGGCCGTAAATCTCTTCTCCATCAAGGGTTATTTATGTTCCCCTATCGTCCTGTCCTGAGCTTTCTTCACTTTCTGCTTGGAAAGAAAATGGATCACCAATCGCAGTCAATAGAGTTCATTCTTTCTTTTTAACACCAGTCTCCATGTTCTTTATTTACGGCGAAAAAACAGGTTTTAGGGTTTTATCCTACTCGATCCGCTGCTCTAATGGTACAGCCATTCAGGGATGCCCGAGACGAAGCTCCCGTCACCATTGTATGGCCGTGATTATCTGATGCAATCCCTGAACCCCGCGAACCACACCGACGACGACGACGGCGACGGCGCAGGCGGCGAGTCCATCGAAAATCCTCAGATCCGCTTCGAAGACGTTGGGAGCAGCGTCGAGGCGATGGACGGTGTCGAAGACGTCCCTTCGGATTCTACATACCTTGCCGGTGCCAATTTCGTCCTGCCGTCAAGGGTAGAGAGCATGGATCAGCTGACCCTCTCGTTTCAGGGCGAAGTCTATGTGTTCGATGCCGTAACCCCAGAGAAGGTCTTGAATAGAGGAAGAATTGAGTCTTGCGTTAATTTACTTAATTTAGGGTTTCTCTGTTGGTTCTTGCTTAGGGTTTGGTGTTTGTAGTGTAGAAAGATTTAAGGGTTTTCATTTTTGTGTCGATCACTGCAGGTTCAGGCGGTGTTGTTACTGTTGGGAGGGTATGAAGTGCCTTCTAACGTGCCTTCGGTGGCATCCTCTCAGAATCAGAGGGTATTTCCTGAGCTGTGCAAGTTTTTTTTTATCTTTATTTTTTAATTACTGAATTTTGTGTTCGTGTCTGTGTATACTGCTTTATCTGTTTTTCTTATCTAGGGTTTGATCGAGTATCCACGACGCTCGAATCTTCCTCACAGAGAGGCTTCTTTAAGTAGGTTCCGTGAAAAGAGAAAAGAGCGCAACTTTGATAAGAAAATTCGATATAACGTTCGTAAAGAAGTTGCTCTCAGGTAGATACTGCTGAAAATATTATATTTTTATTCTTTAATTAAGGAAAAGGTTCATGGGAGACAAGATCAAAGGAGTTGTAAAATCAGTTAAAGAAAGGCCTGCATAAATGATGATTAAAAAATGATCTTTATCTGAGTTTATATGGAAGGAACTCTGGTTTTGTCATTATGGACTAGCTTGTATTGAAATGAACTCTAGTTAAGTTGTATTACTACATAAGTCATGGTGCACATTGATTTATTGTTAAGAGTGATCAGACTGCTCACCTAAGACAATGCTAGTGTCTTCTCCTTGCATATTGTTTGGAAACATTGCCGAGTCAATTACGTCAGATCCCTAGGTGTCTCTTGTCTTTCTTGCTTCTATCATGGCTCAAAACCAAGGTTTTATGGTGCAATGATAGTCAGGATGGAGTTATTTTCAATCATTCTTCCATCCTAAAGGGGTGGGGGACATTCAAGGTGACCTTAGCAATAATGTTAAGTGTTTAAAATGGTGGTTTACTTGTCAAAACTTAACTCAACAAAGCCTCATCCCAACTACAGTAGTTTACATGATGTTTCTTTTTTTGAGAAATAAGGATAAGCAATCTCCAATGAATGAAACAAAAACGAGAAAGCAAGAAAGGAAAAGAGAAGAGCAGGCTCCCTAAGCCAAGCAAAAAGCAGCTGACAAGGAACAAAGAAATCCCTTCCCCTAACAAGGGACTGCACCCTATAATCTCCTTCCAATCCTTACAAAGGCCCTTCCTTCAAGTGACTACAATCCTTACATTGAACAGCCCATAAAAGAACTTTCTCTTTAGCTCGCTTGTAAACTTGGAAGGACGGTTCAACGTGTCCTTCAAATAGTCAAATACCCACTTGTACCTTTCTAACTAGAGTGACTAGCACACAACCACTGGAACGAGCCTCCAAATCCTTCTCCCTTTAGGCAAGAGTGCCTTGCCCTTCTAGGCAAAGAGGAGAGAACCCAAATCAGGAGGGGGATTCCATCGTATTCCAATGTCCCCGAGGATTTTGAACCAGAACTCCAAAGAGAAGGGGCAATGAAGAAGAACGTGCAAGATTGACTCTCCATCCCTCTTGCATAAACTACAAATATTGGTCAAGATCATGCCTTTCTTTCTCAGCACGTCAATAGTTGAAATTTTCCCCAAAGAAGCTGTCCACCTAAAAAACTGGACCTTACGGGGATAAGAGATTACCAAATGTCCCTCCAAGGTAATGAAGGGGCCTTGGATCTATCCAGGAACTCCACATAAGATTTGACGCTATAACTCCCCATAGCGTTCACTGACCACACTTTTTTATCCTCCTAGTCTAGCTCCACCTGAATTGAACCCAACCTCCGAAGCAAGGTTGCAATATCTTTAACCTCCCTATCAAATGCCAGTTGTTTGAAAATAGGATGCCACACTGGATTCCCATGGGTCACCTCCATCTAATCAAACACCGGCGTTTAAGGGTTCATTGCTAATAGAAAAGGCCGAAGGAAATACCCTTTTAAGAGGCACATCACCGGATCCAAGGTTCAAAATGTTGGTGTTAATGGAAATGTTAGTCGGGCCAAAATAAGACATGTTGGAAGCGTCGGAAGTAAAAATCATGAAAATTTAGGAAACATATTCTAATCCAACTGCATAAACATAAGGGAACAAATAGATTCATTAGGATTGATAACTTATTTTAATACATGATCATAGCTTATTTTAACACATAATACACTTCTATAATGATACTTCTAATAAATCCACCCGCATTCATTAGGATTTGATATATAATGATTGAGAAACATATTATAATCTAATTGGATAAACATAAGGGAACAAATATATTCTTTTTTTTATTTTTCTTCTTTCTCTTTTTAAAATTTCTCTTGTAATTTATTGTTTTTCATATGCTTTTGGGCATGTTTACATTATGCATTGTGAAAGAGGAATATTCGTTTGACAAGTTGACATTGTACATCATGTTGACCAAAAGTTTGGATTTGTAATGCAGTTAATGTTTTGTGTTGATCTTGGTCAACATGGACGTATGTCAAGTGACATTTAAGATATTTCTAGACATTTGAAACTATGACCGCACCATCTATCCTCCTAGAAGCTTCTCCCTTGCCCATTATCCAAGCCTTCCTCAAACAACTGATAAAACTTCATTATGCCCTTCTAAGGGCTGGTACCATAATGACTTCTAGTCAGGCAAGGGGCACTATCCAGTTGCACACCATATTTTGAACCACTGATTTCTCTCCATATGCTGTCCACTTCCACCTCAAACTTGCAAAACCACTTACAAAGAAGAGCTTTGTTCATCAGATCCATTTTCCTTATACCCAACCCCCTCTTGTGCTTAGGCTAGCAAACACTATCCCAGGCCACCAGGTGTTGCCCCTTGTCATCCTCACCCCCTTCCACAAAAAGTCCTATTGAAGTCTATCAATTTGAAGCACTATCTGCCTTGAAATTACCAAGAGGGACAATAATTACATTGGAATGCTAGAGAGACCTGCCTTGATCAACTTTACTCTACCCCCCTTTGAAAGATAGAGGGTTTTCCAGCCCGTGAGCTTCTTGCGCATCCTATCCACCACTGGACCCCAAGCCTCTTTGCTTTTAAATAGGAAATGGGTAGGTTGCTAATCCCGCACCCCAAGTCTGCAGCCAAGAGATACAAATTCGGAACCTCACCCACACCAATCAACAAGGACTTGGCAAAATTCATTCTCAGACTAGTCACCGCCTCAAAGTATCGGAGAACACATCTCAAGAGTGAATCTGCCATTGGGAGTTGCGACAGAAAATTAGCGGGTTGTTTGTATATTGGAGACGAGAGACCATAACATTTGCCCTTCCAACCTCAAAACCTTCAATCAGCCCATTCTCTACAACCTTCCGCAGCATTGCACCCAAAGTCTCAGCCACAAGGAGGAAGAGTAGGGGAGATAATGGGTCACCTTGCCTTAGCCCCCCAGAGCTTTCAAAATACCGAGTCGGAACCCCATTCACTAACACCAAAAAGGAGGCCGAACTGAAGCATCTCCTCATCCAATTGCACCATCACAAGCCAAACTCAAACCCCATTCTTCACCTACCCAGTGAATTTCTCTCTCTCTTTTCCCCTCTCCCTGTTTCCTTTGTTGTCTTTCTAATAAATTCCCAACATTCAAAAAAATAAAAATAAAGAACTTAAGTGGTTTTCTTGTCAATCACTTCTAATTTTTTGATATAGCAAAATTGACAAAGTAGAAGAGTATTACAGTTCAGGTGATGATTACAAGGCATTTTGGGGTGGGGTAGTTGCAGGTGTTTTATCCATATACACATATATATTACTTGGTATCTTCTATAGTATTATAACGAGTTTGTATGCAGTTAAGATTTAAGATCATGAGCCAAATATCATATATAAATTGATAGTTTATTTTTATATATATATATTTATATTTGGGGTGGGGGGGTGTGTGTGTCCAAAGAATGCATACACCAAATGGCTGCGATCAACTGATCAGGTCAGTTTTTGACTAGGTGATCTCCTTGGTGATAGTATGGGACTGTGGAAATTGTGTTCTGTACCTATCTATATGAGCCATATGTGCAGTTGTTATGATCATAGTCCATCTTTAAGGTATGGTATACACTATATATCTTTTTTGATGAATAAGTACAGTATAGTGAACTTAGGCCTAGCTGGAATCCATGCTACTTGGAGTGGGCTTGGGGTGGGCTGAGCCCATCCTACTTGTAGCACTGCTTGCTGGATAGCCAAAACCAAGCCTGTTTGTAGCACTGCTTGCTGGATAGCCAAAACCAAGTGCATGATTAATTATTTATTATCATAAAAAAATTAAGTATTTATTCTCTATGAATGATTGATCAGCCACATGCGCTTCTATACACTTGAGACAAACGAAGGATTGCCTGTAATATAATGATTATTGCTGATGATTAATTCGAATAATATGCAGAACAATACAGTTTTTCACTCAGTTCACTAGGCAGAACTAACCACTTTTCATTCATGACAAAGTGTCTCTGCCTACCCACAATTTCGCATTACAGTTTCAACACCAGTGATCCGTCAATTTTGTATCTAAGAGAGTCACAGTTGAATCATGAAGTAGAACAAACTAGGATGGCCTGTTTTTTTTTTTTTTATTTTTTTATTTCTTTTTTTAAAATTTGGTTAAATGCTGGAAAAAGCTATTATGTTTTTTGTGTTTTGAAAATAGTCGGTATTAGGGTGACTTTCAAAAAGAAAATGAGGTTCAAATAAAGATTAAAATTAGTTAAATTAAAAAATCCTGATTTAATGTTTATGGGGTTAAGTTTTGGATTAGGTTTTTGTAGGCATTGCAATTAAAGAGAAAATGAGGTTTAGGATATTTTAAATTTGAGAACGAGGGTGTAATTAATTCTAGTCAAAATTAAGAAACAAATAGGTGATTTAGGAATCTCAGTTAGAATTTTAGGAGATGAAGAAAGCGATCTCAAGAACTAGAAAATATAACTCAAGAGTTTGGGAAGCTACTTTAGAAAGTAAAGAAATTAGAAATAAACTAAAAAAAATAGACAAATAGATTATTCATTTCTATCAGCACGAATGGAACTGTAGAAATAAACACTTAGAGGTCTTGAAAGTGTTAGCACCTTTGAGAAAGCAAGAGAAGTTTGGACACCGCACCAAAACTAGAGATCAGCAAAGCTTATACTTAATAATCAATTCTTCTTTATACCATTCCAGTTTTTTCATATTTATGGACAAAGCGGAATGGCGGAACAGGATTCGTGTAGCCAACCCCAAATAGTTGGGATAAGGCTGTTTGTTGTTGTTGTATGGACAAAACTATATTACTAGTCCTAGAAAATCCTTGATTATCAAGAAACCATTTAAAGAAACATTTAAATAAAGAAAAACTGTAAAAACCACAAATCCCGTTACAAACTCATGCCCTAGCGGTATTTTGGTCA
>JAOXJP010127179.1:0-13693 GCA_025762735.1 Platanus orientalis | reverse complement strand
TTAATTATCTCATAATCATATTGGCACAAATTAATCATCACATGATTATATTTGCACATCTTGATCATCATATGATCGTGCTAATCTTGCAACTACATAAGGTATCAAACTTTAGCTCCCATTGCCATTAAGGTCTCCAATCACATTAACAATACCTCATGTATCACATACATCCAGACATCTCCAAAATATCAAATAAATTATTTAAATTATATTATAAACCCTATAATTTGTATTTTATTATGTTACCGAGTCCACAAGTAGTTTAGGATATCAATCATATCCTAATTAGGGTTTTCTTAAAGTATATTACATTATTTTGTCAAATTGAGTATATCTTAGTCAAACTAGGTCTTACCTAATCAATTTTAGTTAAACTAAATTTTATTTGATCAATTCTATTCAATTCTATCGAATTATATAAGATCTAATCAACTCTTGATTCTTTAGGTCAATCTTAATCTAATTTAGTCAACTATAGATTAATTGGGTTAATCTAAATCATATCTAGTGAACCCTAAGTCATTTAGGTCAATCTAGATCTTATCTAGTCAATACTCAGTTCATTAGGTCAACCTTAATTTAATCTTGTCAAACTGGTAAACTTTTGTTAAGTCTAATCAAACGAGTCAACTTTGATCAACTCTTGGTCAAGCTAAGTCAACACTGGTCTATTTTTGGTTAAACCTAGTCAAACATGGTCCACTCTAGTCAAATATAGTCAACCTGGTCCACTTTGGTCAAATATGGTTAACTTGGTTAAATATAGTCAACCTAGTCAAATCTTGTCAAATCGGGTTCATTAGGTTAGTTTCAGTTAATCCTAGTAAATTAGGTCAACCCTAGTTAAACTATGTCAAATCTGGTCAACCCTAGTCAAACTAGATTCATTGGGTTATTTTTTTGTCAACCTTAGTCAAAATAAGTCAAATCTGGTTAACCCTGGTCAAACTAGGTCCATTAAGTTATTTTTTGTCAACCGTAGCATATCCAGTCAACCCTAGTTAAATGGGGTCAAAGTGGTCTACTCTAGTCTATTCGGGTCAACCTCGATTTATTTTAGTCAACCAAAATTAAATTCAGTCAAACCAATCAAGTATTGGTCAAATCAGGTTAATTAGGTTCATATTGGGTTAAACCGGGTTTATATGATCCAAACTTAGTCAAACTAGGTCTTAAAAAGCTAAAAACATTATTATAAGTCATTTATAATTTTTTAGAATTTTTTTAGGGTCGGGACACGAGGGGACACCTATCTAGGACTAGGGGTGCTGGTGTATCTAGGGACATAAGGGGACACCATTATGGAGATATGGGTGTTGGTGTACTCGGGACACAAGGGGACACCAATCCGAAGACTTATGTGTGTTAGTGTACCCAAGGACACAAGGGGACATGTATCTAGGACATAGGGTGCTTGGTGTACCCAGGGACACGAGGAGACACCCTGGCAACCACAAACAGGATGACACACTTAGGGACATAGGGGATACGGGATATGATGGGACATGGTCGCAGTCAAAATCAAGTAGACACAAAAGGGGACAAGAGAGGACATGGGAGCGTTAGACAAGGCGGGACACAAATCATAGCCACACGGGCTGCTCATGGGTACTAGGCACGTAGGGCGCATTGTCACAGCCATTTTGTCCAGCGCTATTTGCATGACCATGGCCTGTGACACTTAGTCTTTTTGCTCTTTTGTGGCTTGATGGCATTATTGTAAATTGTCCAATATGATTTTCTGGGGGGTAGATGTTCCCTTCTGGCACTAGTGGAAAGGCTTAAAAGCATACTTATAGGGGAGTGTCAGGTCTTCAAGGAGTGTAGCCTCAGAGCCTTGCCCCTATGGTTGACGTGGCTCAGTGTTGCTACACACTGTGCCTGGTGATCCCCTTTAGCTTTAGGTTGTAATGTTTCCTTTTGATGCAATGCAATAGCTCATTTCATCCCTGTTGTGTGTGTGTTTGACTTTCATTTCATTGCTTTGTCTTTGCTGCTGCTTGCTTAGCATAGTGTTGTTTGCCAAGCGTAGTGTTGCTTACTTAGCGTAGTATGCCTGGCATGGCTAGCTTGGCATAGGCTGACTTGTATTGTGGGGACGACACAAGTGCCGCATGGGGGCGTTGAACTAAAGTTGTCCATGACAATTGGTATCGGAGCTAGGCTTGAGTAGGACAAGACACCATGGTTAGGAACGCTACCACAAAGGAAAGATTGGATATGCTAGATGCACGGGAGGAGTGCATGAGTGAGGTGCTTCCTAGGCTAGACCAGTTGAGTCAGTGGGTGGATGTCCTACAGGATGGGCAACATAAGCTTGTGGGAGTGGTCAAGGTGCTCGATGAGAATGTGGGAGTCACCGTAGAAGCCATTCGGGCTCAAGTGGAGGATTTAAATGCTCGGGCCAACTTGCTTATGAGAGCTGTTGGCATGGGGAACATGGGTGGGACTGAGGCCCTAGCAAGAGTTCAAGTTCTTGAACCTAGAGCTTATGGAGGTGCACGTGATGCCAAAGAGCTAGAGAATTTCCTCTTTGACATGAAGCAATACTTTCAGGCAGTTAAGCCTGACTCAGAAGAGACCAAGATTTTAATGGCTACCATGTATCTATCGAGTGATGCCAAGTTGTGGTGGTGCACTAGATATGATGACATTCAGAATGGGCGATGCACAATTGACGCATGGGAGGAGTTGAAGAGAGAGCTTAAGAACCAGTTTCTCCCTAAGAATGTGGAGTGCATAGCCCGTAGAAACTTACGCCGGTTGTAACACACTGGCATGGTGCGAGAGTATGTCAAACTATTGTCAGCCCTCATGCTTGACATCCATGACATGTTTGAGAAGGACAAGTTGTTTTACTTTCTAGTAGGCCTTAAGCCTTTGGCACAAATTGAGTTGCAGCGCTAACGGGTGCAAGACTTGGCTTTGGCACAGGCCACGGCTAAGTGGTTGAATGACTATAGCACTAATGCCCCTGACAAGAAGAAAGTGTTTACTTATGGGGTTAACAAGTTTGCCAAAGCTACTTACAACAATAAGGGCAAGGGTATAGGGGGTGGAAAGTCCTACAACAACAAGGACTCTTCCTCATCAAAGGGCTCGACGTCGGCCGCGATGGGCCCCAAGATCATTAGGTGTTTCTTATGTGAAGGGTCACACCAAGTATCAGATTGCCCACAAAAGCAGGCCCTTGATGCCTTGCAAGCAAACCCAACCCTAGGTAAGGCCTTATGGGAAGAAGAGGAAGGAGAGGAACCAAGGATGGGAGCTCTCCGACTGTTATATGCCCTAAAGGGCCAGGTGGATGATAAGAAAACTACATCTAGAGGTCTCATGTTTGTTGATGTTAAGATAAATGGGAAGGATATTCGGGCCATGATTGGCATGGGAGCAACCCATAACTTTGTCACCGAGTCCGAAGCAAGACGACGAGGCTTGAAGTTAGAGAAAGACACAAGCCACATTAAGGCTGCCAACTCGGCAGCCCGCCCAGTACATGGCTCAGCTAAGTCAGTTCCTATTGAGTTGGGAGCATAGATAGGGAAGACTAACTTGATGGCAATCCTGATGGATGATTTTTAGGTTATCTTGGGGATAGAGTTCCTGCAAGACAACAAGGCTATGCCCATGCCTTACCTAGAGTCTCTTTGCATGTTCAGGGAGACTCCATGCATGATCCCTACTGTTTCCAAGAGAGACAGCGAGAAGTTGATCTCCGCCCTGCAATTAAAGAAGTGCTTGAGGAAAGGCGAAATGACCTATTTGGCAGCACTAAAGGTAGAGACCAAAGAGCCTGCCTAAGACCCTGTGCCTAAGGTGGTGTGCAAGGTCTTAGAAGAGTTCAAGGACATGATGCTGAGGAACTCCTGAAGAACTTACCCCCACGACGAGCCATTGATCATCAAATAGAGATCATCCCTAGGGCAAAGGGACCTGCTAAGGCCCCTTATCGAATGGCTCCTCCGGAGCTAGCTGAGCTTTAAAAACAATTAGACGGGTTGCTAGAAGCGGGATTCGTGCAACCCTCTAAGGCACCTTATGGGGCACCTGTGCTATTTCAGAAGAAACACGATGGGAGCCTGAGACTATGTGTAGACTACCGGGCTTTAAACAAGGTGACTGTGAGAAACACCTACCAAATCCCTTTGATTACTGACTTGTTTGACCAGCTTGGAGGGGCAGAATACTTCTCAAAGTTGGACTTGAGGTCAGGATACTACCAGGTTCGCATTGAGGAAGGTGATGAGCCAAAGGCCACGTGCGTCATAAGATATGGCATGTTTGAATTCCTTGTCATGCCATTTAGACTGACCAATGCACCAGCCACATTTTGCACCCTGATGAATAAGATATTTTATGACTACCTTAACAAGTTTTTGGTGGTGTACCTGGATGACATTGTTGTGTATAGTTCAATCTTGGAGGAGCATGTAGAGCACCTCCGCACTGTCTTCAATATATAGAGGAAGAACCATCTATATGTAAAGAAAGAAAAATGCTCATTTGCACAAGAAAACATTGGGTTTTTAGGCCATGTTGTTGGCAAGGGCTAAGTTAAAATGGGAATGGAGAAGGTCAAGGCCATCCAAGAGTGGAAGCTGCCAACCAATGTGAGTGAGTTGCGATCACTCCTGGGACTTGAAAACTACTACCACCATTTCATCGCGGGGTACTCAGGGAAGGCCACATCACTTACTGACTTGCTAAAGAAAGACTGACCATGGGCATGGTCAGACACTTGCCACCAAGCCTTCGAAGGACTGAAGCTTGTTGTGGCCTCAAACCCAATACTAACACTGCTTGACTAAACTAAAACTTTTAAAGTTTAAACTAATGCTTCTGATTATGCTCTTGGAGGTGTGTTGATGTAGGACAATCACCCTATGGCCTTTGAGAGCAGGAAGTTATCTAAGACAGAGAGGCGCTATATAACCTAAGAAAATGAGTTACTAGTTGTGATATATTACCTACAAGTATGGAGACATTACCTGCTTAGGTCCAAATTTGTTGTGAAGACAGACAATGTTGCAATATCCCACTTCATGACCCAAAAGAAGCTGACTTCCAAGCAGACTCGTTGGCAAGAGTTCTTATTAGAGTTTGGCTTGGTACTTGAGTATAAGCTAGGATGAACCAATACAGTTGCAGATGCCTTGAGCTGCAAAGCAGAATTCGCGGCATTAACACAACAAGGACATTAGAGTGTTTCCCAACTGAAGAGCACCTTGCTGGACCAGGTCTGAGAGGGACTCAAGATAGATCCCTAAGCCAAAGTGCTATGGCCACTAGTAGGGAGTGGCAAGATGCACTGATTTTGGACCAAGGACAGGCTCCTATATACCAAGGGGGCAGATTGTATGTTCCAAGGTCTAGGGAACTGACAAGAGAGCTGATAAGGGAGTGCCATGACACTCTATGGGTAGGTCATCAGGGATGGTGCCAAACCTTCGCGTTGCTAGAGCGGGGGTATTTTTGGCCATGCATGCGAGACGATGTGATGGAGTATGTCAAGACAAGTCTCATATGCCAACAGGACAAGGTAGAGAGAGATAAGCCTTTTGGGTTACTTGAGCCGTTGCCAGTACCTTAAAGGCCTTGGAAAAGTATCTCCATGGACTTTATCTCCCCTTTGCCAAGAGTGGGGGAGTATGGGACGATCTTGGTGGTAGTGGACAGATTCTCAAAGTATGATACCTTCATCTCAACCCCAATCAACTACTCAGTGGAAGAGATAGCCTACTTGTTTGTGAAGAATGTAGTGAAGTATTGGGGAGTGCCCCAGGACATTATCAGTGACCGAGATCCAAGATTCACAGGGCAGTTTTGGACTGAGTTATTTAAGCTCCTCGGCACGCAGTTAAACTTCTCAACAAGTGGCCACCCTCAAACCGATGGCTAGACCGAGCATATGAATGCATTATTGGAGGAATACCTCTGACACTTTGTAAGTGCTAACCAAAAGAATTGGGTGAATTTGTTGGACATCGCTCAATTTTGCTTCAATTTGCAACAGAGCTCTTCCACAAATAAGAGCCCCTTTTAACTTATGACCGGGCAGCAACCACTTATGCCACACACTATAGCCGCTGGCTACAAGGGAATCAGCCCTAGAGCTTACCACTTCACTAAGGATTGGCACAAAAAATGTAGACATTGCCCGAGCCCACTTAGAGAAGGCCTTGAGTAGAAGGAAGAAATGTGCTGATCTGAAGAGAAAGCTTGACAAGTTCAAAGTTGGAGACTTAGTACTCATGAAGCTAAGGGTAGAAAAGCTTAAGTACCTTCGTCGTGTTCACCAAGGACTAGTTCGCAGATACGAAGGGCCATTTCCTATCATAGCACGAGTGGGCAAAGTCTCCTATAAAGTTCAACTACTAGCTTGGCTTAAGCTTCATCCAGTCTTCCATGCTAGCCGCCTAAAGCCTTATCATGCAGACAAGGAAGATCCAGTGCGAAGCAACCCCACACGACCCACAGCCTATGTCACTACAAAGCCTTCGAGAGAAGTTGACCGCATCATAGCTGAGCGTCGGATGCAAGTCCTCCCTGGCATGACAATACAGATGGAATACCTAGTCAGATGGAAGGGTCTGCCAGATTCAGAAGCAAGCTGGATCGAAGCCTATCTTGAAGAGAAGTCGACGAGGGCGTCAACCGATTAAGTGGGGGAGGATGTCACCACCGTTTTGTCCAGCGCTGTTCGCATGGCCATGGCCTGTGACACTTAGTCTTTTTGCTCTTTTGTAGCCTGATGGCATTATTGTAAATAAGCCGAGTATGATTTTCTGGGGGGGTGGATGTTTCCTTTTGGCAACAGGGGAAAGACTTAAAAGCATCCTTATAGGGGAGTGACAGGTCTTCAAGGAGTATAACCTCAGAGCCTTGCCCTTATGGTTGACGTGGCTTGGTGTTGCTACACACTGTGCCTAGTGATCCCCTTTTAGCTTTAGGTTGTAATGTTTACTCTTGATGCAATGCAATAGCTACATTCCATTCCTATTGTGTGTGTGCTTGGCTTTCCTTTCATTGCTTGTCGTTGCTGCTGCTTGCTTAACATAGTATTGTTTGCCTAGCATAGTGTTGGTGACTTAGCTTAGTGTTGCTTGGCGTGGCTAGCTTGGCATAGGCTGGCTTATGTCGTGGTGGTGACACAAGTGCAGCACGGGAGCGTCAAAACAAGGTTGTCCGTGACAGCCTGGCAGGGTCCAATATAACAGCGCTGAAAAGTGAAAAGCATCCCCTAAAAGTGTAAATTTGTTTTTCGGTGCTGATGTGTTAGCTCCTAATGTTGGTCTGACCTTAAGGGTTTACTCCAAATCCAAGGTGACTTACTAGCGATAATAATAGGAGAATATGTTAAAAAGAATTGAAGAAAAGAAAAAGATCCCCCCAAGATCTGATGTGCCTCTTTAAAGTGCCCCATACATTCCTCTGCATGCAGGGGGGACACATCACGTTAAAAAGTGATTTACACCCAGCCCCAAAAAGTGTAAATCACTTTTCGACCTGATGTGTCCTCCCTCGCCTCAGATTTGGTGCAACCCCTAAGTCAGCCTAAGGTCAGATTGACACATCAGCACTGAAAAAGTGATTTACACTTTTTGGGGGATGCTTTTCATTTTTTTGGTGCTTATGTGTTGGCCCATGATGCCGGGCTGACCTAAGAGGGTCATACCAAACCTTGGGGGTCCCCCTGGATGCAGGGGGACATTTAGAGCACTTTAAGGGGCACCAAATTTCAGCTGGAAAAAAAAAATATTAGTTCTAAAGATGTCAGCTTGCTCCCCAAGGATTTGGTGGCACCACTGTAGGTCGCCTGGTATTAGGGGCTGACACATCAGTGCCAAAAAGTGTAAATCACTTTTTTGGGGCTGATGTGTCTGGCCCTGATGTCAGTTGAACCTTAGGGTTCACACCAAATCTAAGGCACAACTTGCTAAGTTTGTAAAGTCTGCAGGTGTTGTACCACATATGGGTTCAAAACCTGTCCTCACCTACTAATAAATAAACCACTACTGTTTACCAGGTTAGGATTTGGTAGGACAACTTAAAAAGCGTTTAAAATAAGAATGACATTAGGTGCTGACACATCAGCACCAAAAAAGTGATATACACTTTTTGAGGGATGCTTTTCACCTTTTGGCACTTACGTGTTGGCCCCTAATGTCATTCTTTCTTTAGGCACTCTTTAAGTTGTCCTACCAAATCCAAAGCAATGTTTACCTATCAGAAAAAATTAAGATTAGTTCCCTCTAATTCTATTTTCAATTCTCTTTTCTCCCAGAAGATTAGGTATGAATGGAGTTCGTACAAACAGGTGCTAATGGCACCAAGGTGCAGACACATCAGTGTTGAAAAGTGATTAGCGCCCCCAAAAAGTGTAAATCACTTTTCGGTGCTGATGCATCAGGCCTGTGCTGTTTGCACTTATTGTATAGAATTCATTCGTACCTAATCCTAGCCGCTCTTTTCTATATTTGCAATTCAAAGGTTTAATCTTCAACAGGCAATTCGCGTGGAATTCAAAGTTTCCATGCATAGTAAAGCATGCGGGAGAATTGTGGCTAAAGCCATCGCCAAATTAAAAGGTAGTAGCTTCAATCTCTTACGAAATACTTGTAAAACCACTAATATTGCGTTTTGGAATGAACTTGCGTAAAGGTGGAGAAATTTACGACAGATATTACAAAACACTGGGTTGTTGTAACAGGACAAGTCAATCCTAAGGTCTTGAAAAAAATTGAAGAAGAAAGGAAAGAGACTTGTAGGAGGGCTTCATAAGGTGGATCAAATGGAGAGGATTCAGCCAAAGTAGATTGCTCAAAACAGGGCTTGAATCCATTGACGTTTGATGAGTGGGAAGAGAGTATGGTGTTTACTATGTTTAACAGCGAGAATCCAAATGCTGGCATGATAATGTAGCGATGGGTTGGCATGCAATATTAACTTGCATCTCTATACTGCACCCTTCTCCAACCAATTCCTTTAGGCCCAGTCTGGTTGCCATGAATTGCATAGAAAAGAAAAAAAAAAGAATAGAAAAGAAAATCCCACAATAATAAGAAAGAAAATAATCATGAGAAATACATGACAAAATCAACTTTTCATGGCAACCAGATAGCTTAAAAATGATTTCTTGAGAAAATTTTCTCATGAGAAAACCTTTTCATGACAGCTAGACTGGGCCTTAGAAGAAAAGATTGTTTTGCAATTGTCTCTCTACCCATGATAGGGGTGGCAATTCGTGTTGGTAGGTTAGGTTCGTGTCATTTTGAGGTAAAGGTGTATGATTATATGGGTCAACCTGAATGGCCAAACACGACCCTGTATAGGCTATGCACAATTATAACAAGCTATCATGAGTTATGTTTCTCAATTGTGAAATGACATAATATTTGTAAGGAACATATACAAATTGTAAAATGGTAATGCGAACTAATCTTAAGCACAGATTAAGCATTTGCGAAGGAAACATGGTATTCTCAGTTGAATGATGCCATATCGAAATTATACAACTCAAAATTAAAATTTATACGGGGACTAGTCTTATCCACAAATGAGGCTATCTTTATTATAAATAAAGGCCTAAAATCATGATTAGAAGTAAATATAAGGCTTGAATTCAAATTTAAATTAAGAGAGGCAAGGTAGGAAGCTAAAACACACTTTTTTCTCAATAAAATAATGACAAATAATTTGCTACTCCTTCGTACCGCCCAGGTTTTGTCCATATCAAGGAAGACAAAGATACATGGCACAAAAGAGGCTGTTAAAAAGAAAAGTTTTAAAACCCCAAAATGCCTACATCTCTTTCTTTCTCACAAATAAGGATGAAGATATATGTTACTTTTCTAATATTTATTGGTACCTTTTTCTATTCTTATGCACCATTCTTGTGATCTACTTTTGCTAGAATTAAATATTCATGATATACTAATATGGTTTACAAATTTGTTGATTCATAAGTGGAAGTGATCATGAAACTAAATACTCCTTAAACAGTCTTTGTTGAACATGTCATTGCTATAGGCGATTACTAATAAGTGTCTTAAGTATCTTTAGTCTATATAAGAAAAAATGGGTAAGATTTAATTTTGTGCTTTTATAATTTGGGAAGAGAATAGAACCATTGTTTTGTGTTAAATTATAATAATATTTTTATATCCACTTATTTAATGGTAAAACTTGTTAGTATGATTGCAAAAAAAAAAAAAAAAAAAAAAGTGTATAAGATATGAAATAGAAAAAAACCACAAAAATAAATCATACCATAACAAAATATAAAGGTAACACAAAATAGGGTTACACTCAGGGTAAATTTGCCAAATAGATATTCCACTATTTAAATAATACATTTAGCGACTCAAAATTTATTCTCAAGGAGAAAAACTTTTTGTTGTTATTTTCTCCTTATAAGTATATTCCATACCAAAACATTGTCAACTATAATCATTGTGTCATATTTATGTCATTTTCTAATGCATTTAAAATAAAAGAAATAAGAGTATATATCATTTATACTTTTAAAAGCTTTAAAAATCTATAAAAACTGCACCACAAAAGTCAAAACTCCTGAGTTTTTTTTTTCTAAGCCTTTTTATTGTATAATTGTTTACATTGTAAAACTCTTTACATAACATAAATAACTAAACGTAATTATAGCCACTAACAACTAAGTAACTTAAGAAAGAAGGAATGTCCTTGAAATGACAAATTTTCTTATTACTTAGACCAAACAATTAGAAAAAGACAAAGATGGTGATTTTTTATTTTATTTTTTATCATCAATCCTAACAATCTCACCTTGAAACCAAAATTGTCTATATGCTTTTCCCTCACTCCATTCATGTCACTTAGGGCTTAGAGAAGTTAATAATAGACTAAGACCCTTTACAAATCTATATCAATTTTCATTATGTTTCTTCTAGAGTGAAAATAACCTTCTCCACTTGCTAAATTGTCATTGAAGCTAAATCAATTTTTACAACTTTTAACCATAATCACAACCACTATGTTTTTCTTTCTTAATCTAAACTCCTTTTATGATAAACAAAAACAATTTTGAGATTCTTAATGTTAGAACTTGCCTTATAAAGTTATGAGCTTTGAATTTAAACTTGTATTGTAAAATTATGACCTTTGGATTTTTTTTAGAGTAAAACTATATTATCTTCAATTTTAGAATGTGCTTAACATTTACAAGTGCCTAAATCCTCACAATAAATCTTCTTAAGTGCATGGAGTGAAACCATTAGTGGATTTATTTTTCATCAATATTGAATTCCAATTTATGATCTATATAAACTAAACCAAAATCTATGATGAAAAATGGGATGTGTTGAACCACTATTAAGGCTCCAACTATGAAGAAAATAAAGATTATATTGTACTATTAGAACTTAATCTTCCATAAATTCTAACATCGATGAGTTCGCTTGATTATTCATTCCATTATTGACTTTTTTCATCTAAGTTAAAACATTTTCCAAATTTGATTTTCTTTTATTCTTGCATTCTCTTCATGAAACCAATTTTACCATGACACCAACATGTGAAATCTTTCTATCATGAGTAAGACTCACGTTTGGAATTTACTATCTATTTTGACTACCTTTTTAACATCAACACTTTAGATCCACCAAAATAAAGAAGATGAACTAAATAGGTTTTAATTCAGCATAACAACCCTAATGATATGAAAGAAGTAATTTGGCAGCCCTAGGATGAGGACTAGCTTAAAGTAAACATTGAAGGGGGGGTTCTAACCAAAATAGAAAGATTGAACAGATTCTATAATCAAACACAAAAATGAAAACTTTTTGGGTAAAACAAAAGAAGGCTTCATTAGTTTTGCAAATAGAAAGCGAACTAGATATTCTAAATCTCTAATTACCTAAAGTTTTGAAATTGAAAAACATCATTTTAGAAGGGAATGCTCTCACTCTTATTAATGCCTTAAAGGAGATTATCAATCCTGCCCTTGACAAATTAGATTTCTAATTAAAGATTCTCTTCAACTCTAGTTTCATTTAAAACATTTTCTATTAACAACAACAATCCATAGCATTGCTTTTATAAGTATCAAATATTATTCCTCATACTTAGTCGTCTTCACTACCTAGTTGGCTTGAGAAGACTTTAGTTTTAGATGTATTAAATTTTTTGAACTTTCTCTTTATAAAAAATAATTAAGTCATAAAATGCATTTCTTCGTAACTCATCCATTAAAAACACATTATAAATTGCATATAATCAAATTTTCTTTTATTGAAATAAATCAAAACTGCCATTGATTTGTGACATTATTTAGGTCAGGTGCTTTATCACAAAAAAGGTAAGGTGTACAACATAATCATCACATTGTCTTTATTTATCTAATTTCATACTCATAAGAACTTAAATGATAAGAAATCAATGGCTATATTCAAAGAATATATAATATAGTTTTTGTTAAACAAAAAGAAAAAGACGATTTATAGAAAACTTGGTTTGATATGAACTCCAATATAGCCCCAAAGCCTATCTCCATGTTGTGAATAATTAAGAATTTTTATTACCTAACTCATTTTATGCATATCATAGAATACGACTTTTTTTTTTCTTCTAAATATTGCCTTGTGTTGCCTATGTATGTTAGAAATTCTCAACATTTATTTTCACAATCAAAACTCTTTTTCCCAATCACAATTATGCATCTCAAATTTATTGATTGATATCTTTCCTCTTGTTCCAATAAAAAAAAAAAAAAAAAAAAAAAAAAAAAAAAAAAAAAACCAATTAAAAAAAAAAATAATGGTATAAATGTTTTGTTAGAGTTTTGCTAAACTGTAATATTGTTTAGAATTGCTTGTTGTATAAACAGTAAAAAATAAATTTGACATAACCACCCATTTTCTAGGAAATTGTAACATGGAACATGACAAAAATAAAAGATAATAAAACTATAAGTATATCTAAAAAAATAAATCAATCAAAATACAAGACATATGTGATTCATAAAAAATAAGGCTATATCTAAGAAAAATCATATAGATGGATGTTCATTCATTTTATTTAAATTACAACCATGTAGGACATGAGGTTATCACGCAATGATTGATGTCATCTCTTTCTAGACAGTTAAAGTTCATAAATCAACACTTGACCATGAGCACCATGTTGAAGAACAATGAATAACTACAAAATTAAATCATAGTTTTTAAATATTTTTGCTTAAAAAGTAGAAGATAGTAAGAGTACTTATCAATACCCAACCAATCATTCTCCAAACAATTGAAAATGCACCAAATATCTCAATTCCCCTAAGGTTTTGAATGAGTTTAGATTAAAACCAATCAAAATGTGTCATGTGAGTTACTGATTTATAAGAGATTTAATACCCATTTGACATACCTTTGCTTTTAACAAAAATGATTCTACATAGAAAACACTTTGTTGGGGTCACTTTGATATAAGGTCTTTTTTCTATGAATAATGAATATTATTAAAAAAAGAAAAGAAAAGAAGAATATACAAAATATACAAGCATAAGATACGGCTCAACTAGCTACAATCGTAAGAAGAACTTGAAATTGCATCATTACCTTGAAGAACGAGAATGATAATTGGATTTATGAAGATAAGCAAATAAATTACTTTTTTAATAGGTTCTTCTTTAATCTTTTTTAATATTCTCATCCTAGCAGAGACC
>JAOXJP010127168.1:0-13693 GCA_025762735.1 Platanus orientalis | reverse complement strand
ATCATATAGATCTCAAAGAAACACTTCCAAGGTAGCTAAAAAGCACTTGAAACTGATATCTTCGCCCAAAATAAAGCCTTTGGAGGCTAATCACATCAGAGAACAAACTACAAGCATTCAAAATTTAAAATGCTCCATTTACACAAAGGTTAAACATAGCCACCTGAATTTAAAACCATTGCCCTGCATGATTTTGGTGTGAATGCATTGCATGCCAACCTCAAAGTATATGTAACTGATGAATATGTTCAGAAAATGAATGAGAAAATCAACAAGATTAAGTAAATTAGTACATATAAAACTAGAATACAACTCAACTCAATAAAGCTTTATCCCAACTACTTGGGCTCAAGTACTAGAATCATGCAGATAATCCAAGAGATAAGAAAACACACCTGAGTAACAGGAGCATTATCATCAATAAACGGAGCTGCAAGACTTATGAATGAAGCCTCACCGACACCAACCAACCTAAATGGACAACAGCAACATCATTGCTAGTATAAGAAACTATAAAGTTATGATTTACAATACATTGAATTTTTTGAAGAAAATTAAATTGGTAAACTTACATTCGGCATATTGTAATAGACCAAAAATCAAATGAACAACCACAACCAGCCGTAGCAAAAGTCCAAACTGACAATCCGACTCCAATAAGCCTAAATGGATTGTGGCTGCAAAGAAACCATATGCAAGAGCTTATAATAACAGTTAAAAAGAGAAATGGACAAATACTCCCAAGAAATGACTACAAGTTCTGAAAAAATCAAATAATAAAAATGGTCACTTACCAATCTATGATGAGGTGCCAAAGAAAATATGAAGTTACATATGGTTCAAAAAGTTCCACATCATAGCAAGACATTATTAATTTCAGCTTAAAAATTATGCTTCCTTTTGAATGCCAAGACGGTTATGTCTCACATCTTCAGCCTCGAAGCTTATAATGCATCAATTCATCAGCAATAGAAGATTTCGGAGCAAAATACAGTTTAAATTGTTTTTCTTTTGTTAAAAGATGCAAGGTTATTTTAGTATTTCACAATCAGGACTTAGTCATCTTTCTGAATTTTTCTCATTTCTAGTGTCTTGCCAAGCCATGTAACAGAACCGCTTTCCTTTAATAATGTTTGAATCCCATCGATTCACCACCAAGCTTCTTTATGTAAATTGGTTTCCTGATCTCCTTTTCACCCCTTAATAAAGTCAGCCATCTCATTCCACATAGTATTAGTTTCTCCCTCCAAATTCTATACCGTTCTCCAATCATCTTTTTGAGAAGTAAATGTGCACAGGCCTACTTGATAGCTTTTTGTTTAAGCGTTTTTCCCTACATATACCTGTGTATATTTCCTAAAAAAGTCCCTAAATAACATTGCTTCCACACCTTTTTTCCATGTGACAGTGAGTTTGATGCCTTGCCTATATGCTGCAAAGCATGTGGAAGAGGACTTTCTACAAACACTTGAACATCCAAAGAGGGATACTTAAAAGAACCCTAGATGTCCATAAGTCATCTTATTCGATCAATCTTGGTTTCTTTTAGCTGTTGTTCTATGTTTCAGACTTAGTATTTTTCTTCCATCAAATATTCAAAAAGAAAAAAAAGAAAAAATTCTTATGTTTCTCTTTTAAGTTTTATGTAATAAGTCATGTGACCATTAAGTAGTCATGCGACCACTCAAAGTCATGTGAATTTTTAAATAGTCATGTGACACTGCAGGGACAGATTTTAGCCATTAGATTAGATATGAATTAGTGGTTGTGATTACATCTTTGCTAGGGCAACATCCTTTTGTCTTATTTAAGGATTTGCTCAAGTTGTACAGCAGCTTTTGGAGAATATTTGAATGAAATTTCAGCCAACGTTTGCAGCTTTTCTCTCCCTTTCTCTTAGGGATTGAGTGTGGATGTTCTTGCTAATTTATTAGTTTGAATTACTCTCTGATTTCTCTTTTTAAATTCTTTTATTCTCTCAATCATCAACGACTTGCATCGCTATATTAGGCATAACCCCCAGCCTCAAGTATTAACATAAAGAATCCTAGCCCTCTAGCCACTGCTCTCATGCTTTTTAGAATCCATCAGGCACTAAGGGGAAAATCATCCATCCATGATACTCTTGTTTATATTTGAGGCCAAAGTTAAGCCCTGCTCCCATATCTTGTTGAGTTGATACATTTAGGTCACAGTCCTAAGTGTCCTAGAGCCTAGTTGATGCTTTCAGCTTCTACAGTTCTACCTTGACAAAAAATTATCATAAGAAGGTCCAATAAAGTAAAAAGATTTACCATTTCATTTCCTCTTTTCTTTCATTCTTCTCTTTTACTATTGTGAGAGTTTGTTCCTAGTGAACAACCCTAAAACAGTACCTTTTGGCCTTAATTTTCAACAATCACTCGAGTATTTTTCAGAGTGATCTACAAACTTTGACCAACACCTTAATAAGTATGTCCTTACCTAACCATTTCAGCACTCGATGTGTCAGAAGGAACTGCCTTTATGAACAGCCAAAAAAAATTTAATGGCTAAAAAAAATAAAATTAACTTATTCATCAAAAAAAAAAAAAAAAAACTTGGAAGAGTATACAAGCAGGATACAATTCAAAGGGAAACAGGACCAATAAAATCACATGCTTCAACAACCTCCCTACTTTCCCGTCTTGGCGGAAGTTGAACTTATTTTTCTTCCATAAATTACCCCTGACAAAATAGCAAATTCCTATCAATATAAATGTAATGCCTGTAGTAGGATACCATTATTTGGTTGGTCTTTTAGTCGTGGGCAAAAACAAAGTTGGCAACCGTTCCTTAGTTGGCATCTAAAAAGTAATGGCCAAGAGGTTGGTTGCTATCTCATGGATAATGATTTTTGGTTAAGCAAAAAAGAAAACGAAAAATATAAACACTAGAAGTCGGTTAAAATGCAACTCCCATTCACACCAACAACTCTCTGCCAGGCCCCATCCCATAAGACCCTTGCTCCTTGAATGACATGGTTAAGGATTGGGTAACGTGCATTTCGTTTTCTCTGCGCATTACTCAAGCTACTGAGTTGGAATGGGTCCCTTTGATTGTGGGAAAGGTACAAGTAAACTTTGATTGAGCTTTTTCAGAAACCCAGGGCCAACTGGGTATGGATTTTTAATGCGTGACGATCAAGGTCAAATTCTATGTGCCTAAGGAGGTCCAATTAGGAGAAGTGATGCTAATCATGTTGAGCCCATTGGCTTGCTTGAAGGGCTGAGGCTGCTTAAGAGTAAGGGTCTTACGGAGTGTATTGTGGAAGGTGACTCTATGACTGTTCTCAGCCGGGGGCAGGGGGAAAATCATGGATCCTGGAAATTATGCCACTTCATTTGCAAGATAAGGACCTTAGTTGAGGATTTAAAAGCTGTTTTACAGCATATTCCAAGATCCCAAAATTCCCTAACGGATAGATTAGCAAAATGGAGTGCTGGGCAGCAAGAGGTGTTCGTGGAGGATCATGTTCCAGAGTGCTAATGTAGTGTTTTTGTTTGCTCTTGGCTTGTATTTGCAGCTTTTGGGCTGTCCTGTATTTTAGATTTTCTCTTTCTTAATAAATGATCGTTATTCATAAAAAAAATAAAAATACATTCACTGTGCTAATTCCCAAGAAGAAAGCTACTAAAGAGATAAATGACTTTTGGCATATTAATCTCGTTAGTAGTGTTTACATAATTATTTATTAAAATATTGACCTCTAGACAAAGACCAATCATGGGTGCCATCATTTCGAACCCTCAAGGAACCTTTGTGGTTGGGTGCTAGACTGGATGGGGTGTTGATTGCTAACGAGTGTGTTGATGAGATGATCAAGAGGGGGAGGAATGGTATCCTTGGCAAATTGGACCTGGAGAAAGCTTACGACAATATTAATAGGAACTTGCTGGATTACATATTGGGTAGGATGGGTTTTGGGGACAAATGGAGAGATTGGATGAAATCTTGTGTTTTTTTGGATGAAATCTTGTGTTAAAACAGTCACCTTCTCAATCCTAATCAATGGGGGTGTTGAAAGGTTTTTTTAGGAGCTCGAGAGGTCTAAGGCAGGAGGACCCTCTTTCCCCCTTCCTTTTCATTAGTGGAAGACCTAAGTAGAATGATCAAAGGGGTGGAGAATGGATTTTGTCAAGCTTTGTGGTTGGTAATAGGGATTGGCCATATCGCATCTTCAGTATGTTGATGGTACTATGATCTCCTGTGGTGCAGATATTAGGCAAATGGGTTACCTTCAATGTATCACACAATGTTTTGAGGCAGTCTCGGGGTTGAAGGTTAACTTTGCCAAAAGCGAAATTTTTTAGGTTAGGGATGTGAATTTGATACATGCTTTGGCCAATGTCTTGGGTTTTAAATTGGGCACCTGACCTTCTCCCTATTTGAGTCTCCCTTTGGGGGCTAAATTTAAATTGAAAGTGATGTGGAACCTGGTGTTGGATCGCAACTTTGCCCGTCTTAACTCATGGAAGGTCCTTCCCTTATCTAAAGGGGGTCGATTGATTCTCATTAAAAGTGCATTGGCAATTATCTCCATTTACTACCTCTCTCTGTTCACAAACCGTTTTGGTGGCTAACTGGATTGAGGCTTGCTTCAAGAAAGAACTTTATTTGAAATGATGTGGAGGATGGTCGGAAATATCACCTCATGGACAGGAGGTCAGTGTCCCATACCAAGAACAATGAGGGCCTTGCCAACAAGAGTTTGAAACTGCAAAACCAAGCCTTACTTGGCAAATGGCTTTGGAAGTTAGTCTACGAATGAAAACAACTATAACTCAATGTGAGATCCCAAGGAGGTGAGGGGGCTCATGGGATGGGTCTTTAGAAGGCCATCATCAAAGGAAAGGAAAAATTCAATGGTTTCATTAGGATGCAATTGGGTTTGGAGGAGGGTATTCAATTCTGGGAGGATTCTTGGTGCAATAATAGTTCCCTTAAAGAGGAATTCAGAAGCATCTTCCTGATTTCCACTAATAAAGTGGATCGGTGGCTAACAACTTTGATTCTAGAGGAGGGAGCTCCCCTCCACAGGCCAATCATTTTGAGGGAGCTTTTGACCAAGAAGGGACCTTCGCCTTTTTGTTTCGAAAGGATGTGGCTTGCAGTCCCTGGTTTTAAGGATCAGATTAAAGGCTGGTGGGGGGAAACCAAAGTGGAAGGTACAGTTGGATTTGTATTCAATTAGAAGCTGAAAGCATTAGAAGAAAAAATTAGAGTGTGGAATCGCGAAGTTTTTGGCAGATTGGAGGATAAAAAAATCCAGATGCTTGTCACGCATAGATTCTTGGACCGGAAATCTCAAGTCCTATCGGATTCTGATCAAGACCGAAAAGAGTGGGCTGAGGCTCAAGCGGATTATGCAAAAATTCTAAGAATGGAAGAGATAAGTTGGCATTAGAAATCCCGAGTAGACTGGCTCAAAGAAGGTGAAAGAAATACATCTTTCTTTAACAAGATTGCTTCCTTAAGAGAGAAAGGGAACAATATTACCAAAATTTAAGATGGAGATATTTGGCTTGAGGATGAAAATCAAATTGAAGATCACATTGTTGCCTATTTTCAAGAGTTGTTCAAGGAGCCTTTCATCCATAGGACACTTCTTGAGGTGGTGGAGGTGGATCGTATTTCTAAAGACAAGGCAGTGTGGCTTGAGAGATATTTTGAGGAAGAGGAGATTTTGAAAGCTTTGACGAGCCTTCCGGAAGACAAGCACTAGGACTCGATGGTTTCCCCATGAATTTTTTTCTGTTTTTTGAGTTGTTTTGAAAAAGGACATTTTACCCACCTTCCTTGAATTTCATGATAAGGTTGCTTGGTCTCGTAGTCTAATGCCACTTTCATCTCTTTGATCCCCAAGAAAGTCGATGCCTATGAGATGAAGGACTTTAGACCCATCAGCCTTGTGTGAAGCCTTTACAAGCTACTTTCCAAAGTCCTCACTTTTCGGTTAAGCAAGGTAGTGGATGAGATTATCTCCTTCTCAGAGTGCCTTCATAAAAAAACACCAAATCCTTGATTGCGAATGAATGCATTGATTCTAGAATCTAGATTGAGGGAGCCGGAGTGCTTTGTAAGATTGACATGGAAAAGGCGTACTGTCATGAACATTTCGAGGTGGTGCAATGGCACAGGCGGCCTAGCATGGTGGTATTTCCGTGAATATTGTCGATGGCATTTTGGTAATAAGGTCCAGTATGATTTTATGTACCCCGGGATGTTCCCTTCTGGCAATGCCTGAAAAGCTTAGCAGTTAGCATACACCTTGAGGGGTGGGTGTTCTGAGGCACCCTGACCCTTGACATGGGCAGGAGGCATGTCAGGGCATGGCTTGGCATGACGAACAGTGTGCATGCCTAAGGACATGCTCCTAGCCCACATGAGCTTAAACTGTAAGGCATTCCCCAACATGGATTGGGGGCAGCTCTTGGCATGCACAGACGTGCTGCCTTGAGTTCCTATAGGGGTTAGGTTCCCTCATAGGATAGCACTTGGGAGCCTGGTGTGGTGGTATTGCGCATCTGTCTGAGGACAGTGGCCTTACTATATGTGTGTGCTACTAACATGCGGTATGCGACAGTGGTGGCACGTGGGGAGCCGAGTGGGCTATCTTATTGGCTTGGTACTCAGGTGTGCCTTGTCCTTGTACTAGGAAAAATCCTGGCTTAGCCTTGAACAGCCACAATGGTGGCATGGCAAGACTTGAGGCGACATATTGCGTGGAATGGCATGGCACGTGAGTAAGGTGTCATGGCCTTCGGTGGACTTAATGTCTCGAGCAGGGATCGAGGATGTGTTGTAGGTGTGCTGAGCCTTCAATGCTACAAGCAGAGCATAGTGGACTCCGAAGTCGTTTGAGATGCGCTTCGATGGCACGGCATGGGCGCCAAAGTGGCTGACTAGTTGCACGCAAGGGTGACGACGACACATGGAACTCTACGAGTGGGACGAGCGTCATGGGATGCAATGAAGTCATTCGTGGGCCGGTCAAGTAGGTCTTGGCATGACAGTGCTCTGGGTGAGCAGTATCTTTGTCAGTGCATGTGGGGCATGTCGATGGTTCAGAAGAAGAGCTCAAATGGCTGAAAGGCTGACCTTGGCTGGGTGATGGTCAGGGTGCCGCACAGTTGTGACAGAGAGAAAAATCTGGTCATGACAGTTGGTATCAGAGCTAATGATGGAGAGATTGCCTCTGATACAATTGGTATCAAAGTTGTAGTTGGTGGAAAGATTGCCTTTAATACAGTTGGTATCAAAGCTAATGTGGATGATATTGCCTCTGATATAGTTGGTATCAGAGCAGCGGTTAATATTGGTGAGATGACCTCTAGTGTGGGGAGTATCTAAGTGTGCTTAGTGCACGGAGTCAGATTGGTCCGGTGAGCTAGCTTGGTTGATCTCGTAGTGGTGGAGACGGAATGCTCAGATACATGTGAGGTATTAGGCATGATATTGTGGTTCTGAGCAGCGGGAGGGTTGCTGGCTATAGAGTATGTTGATGTCTATCGTATGGGGGTCCGTGGTGAGACTTGCCCAGGATCGAAATGATTTGAGAAGCTTACAGGAAAAAGTCTTGATGGCTCAGGTGAGCAGCTCAAAAGCATGTCAGTAGGTGATGTTGAATGACATGTGTGCCATGTAGTTCCAACGGATAGGGCTACCATGTGGTGTTGAGTTTATGTTAGGACGACTTGAAGACATGTGAGCGGTAGTACAAGCGGGTAAGGCACGGTGGTGCCATGGAAATGACTTGATGGTGGCAAGCCAATTTAAGAATCTGAATGCATGGTCACTTGGGGTGAAGGCACAAGAATGCTCAGGTAGTGAAGTGGCTCTAGACAGGGTTCAAAGGTCTACTCAGGGTGAAGGCAAGTGTGCTCAGGTACTAGAGTGAGATAGTGACACGAATATGAGAATCGAAATGGTTAGTCTGCTCAAGGTGAAGGCAAGTGTGCTCAGGTATTAGAGCAAGACAATGAGACAAATATGAGAATCAAGATGATTAGTCTGCTTAGGGTGAAGGCAAGTGTGCTCAGGTACTAGAGCGAGACAGTAACACGAATGTGAGAATCGAAATAGTTAGTTCAATCGGGATGAAGGCAATGGTATGCTGAGGTGCTAGAGTGACACATTGACAGGGACAAAATTTTGGCTCATGGTGAAGGCAGTGTGCCGAGGTACTAGGGCAATATAAGTGACGGACAAGAGTGGTAATGAACAGTGCTTACTTAGGGTGAAGGTGCAGTGGACAGAGGTACTAGGGTAGCACAATGATTTGAGCATAGCTTGTGGCAAGCTAAAGAAGACCTTCAATGGACCAAAGGCAAAGTAGAAACAACGATGGATGCCTTCTTAGGGTGAAGACACAGGACGTTAAGGTACTTGAGAGGCGACATAGGAGGATAGTTGAGTTGGACATTGAAATGTTCAGGGAGACTGAGAGGAATGGTGACAAGCTTAAGTAGTGGAGCACTTAAGCCAGAGTGCACAGAGGGAGCGATGACAGATGTAGGGATGCCACGACTGAGGTTGTTTGTTCAAAGTACTAGTGAGGGTAGAGTTCAAATGTGAGCTTTGTTATCTTAGTCGGTTAAGTGTCAGGGTTCATACAGATGAAAGTCAATATGCCGCATAGGGTGACGAACATTGTCAGAGCGAAATCAGGTGAAACCTCATGGACGAGGTATAGAAGACCAAGGTGACTTGGCACAGGTGGTTGCAAGCATCAGGTGAAGGATGCTAGCCACGCATTGGACTCGACGGACTGAGTTCTAGCATAGGAAGGGTCGGTGGACCCAAGAGCTTATTGGTGAATGCCAGTGTGAGTTGATGGCTACATTGGCATAGCCTACAGTGGTGGACACAAGTTGGCTTCGAGCACTAGATGAGGGGTGTTGGCTACAGAGAAGGGAGCTCAACAGACTGAGTCCCATGACATGGAAAGGTCACAAGACCTAGGTTACCGAGTGTTGGTCAAAGTGAGTTGATTGCCATGATGACCATATGTAGGGTTAAGAAGCGATTTGGTTTGACAAGTAGGTGGTTGTAGTAGGAATGGAACTGCACGAAAGCTTACAAGTCAGATCAAGAAGTGGATCAAAATGGGAAGTCCTCAGAGGAGCCATTACACGATGAATAGTGCAAGGCGGTTTCGAACAATGGGATAGGCTTATTGGCCATGAAGATGCAGTTTGGCTGGACATACAGGAGGCCGTAGTAGGAATGAGACTATACGAAAGTCTGTGTCAGAATCAAGGGCAGTTTGAGGTGGATGAGTCAAGAGGAAGACGAGTTCACATTGGTTGAGCCCTAGTGGAAATGAGGTCCACACCGTGACGGACTGTGGTTGGCTTGCGAGCCACACTTTGTGAGGTCCATGGATAGGGGATCTCGGTGGAGAAACTTGTGGCTCGACGAATAAAGTCACAGCTTGGTTTTCGGAAACTAAGCATTTGGGCACAAGGTGAGCGTAGCGGTCGAAGGATTGTGCCTTGGGTGCAAAGCAAATTTGGGTTGATATCTGAGGCAGAGCATAGGTTGGGCTAGGTTTGTTTCCTAGCTAAGCCGTGTTCAGAAGAGTCTGAAGCCGCAGATGTCAAGATTCAGTGTTGTTAAGTGTGCTTGTTGAGTCAAACAAGGGTCCTTAAATGGACATTGGTGCACAACGGACTGTGCACATACATGACGGATTGTATACATTGACGTATTTTTGTGCGATGGACTACGCAGAGTGGCACTTGGAGTACGTTAAAGACCATGCTTGGTAATGGAGTAGGCTGTGTACAGAAGTTCCTAGCTGAATTTAGTGTGGTACTAGGCAATGATCGGGAGTGGTCGAGGTAGGGGAGAGGTGTGCAAGCCGAAGTGAGCACTTGTTGTGGGTGTGTTGACAAGGATGTCAACCAAATAAGTGGGGGAGGATGTTACGGACATGTCAGGGCGGTGCAATGGCACGGGCGGCCTAGCATGTGGCATGGTGGCATTTTCGTAAATATTGTTGATGGCATTTTGGTAATGTACCCAAGGATGTTCCCTTCTGAAAATGCTTAAAGGGCTTAGCATACACCTTGAGGGGTGGGTGCTCTAAGACACCCTGGCCCTTGACATGGCTAGAGGCATGTCAGGGCATGACTTGGCACAACGGACAGTGTGCATGCCTAAGGACATGCTCTTAGCCCGCATGAGCTTAAACTGCAAGGCATTCCCCAATGTGGGTTGGGGGTGGCTCTTGGCATGCACAGAGGTGTTGCCTTAAGTTCTTATGGGGGTTGGGTTCCCTCATAGGACAGTGTCTGGGAGCCCGGTGTGGTGGCACTGCGCATCTGTCTAAGGACAGTGGCTTTACTATGTGTGCGCTACTAGCATGTGGTATGCAACAGTGGTGGCACGTGGGAAGCTAAGTGGGCTATCCCGTTGCCTTGGTGCTCAAGTGTGCCTTATCCTTGTGCTAGGCAAAATCCTGGTTTAGCCATGGACAGCCATAGTGGTGGCATGGCAAGACTCGGGGCAACGTCTTGCGTGGAATGGCATGCTACACGAGTAAGGTGCCATGGCTTTCGATGGGCTTAATGTCTCGAGCAGGGCTCAAGGATGTGTTGTAGGCATGTTGGGCTTTTAGTGCTACAAGCGGAGCATGGTGGACTCCAAGGTTGTTTGAGATGCGCTTCAATAGCACGGCATGGTTGCCGAAGTGGTTGACTAGTCGCGCGCATGGACGGCGACAACACATGGAACCTTACGAGTGGGACGAGCGTCATGGGACATAATGAAGTTATTCGTGGGCAAGTCAAGTAGGTCTTGGCATGACGGTGCTTTGGGCGAGCAATATCCTTGTTAGTGCATGTGGGGCATGTTAGTGGGTCAGAATAAGGGTTCAAATGGCTGAAAGGCTGACCTTGGCTGGGTGATGGTTAGGGTGTCACACGGTTGTGACAAAGAGAAAAATCTGGTCATGACAGTACGACCATGTAAATTGGAGACTCCTTGATTAGATTATGCTTATGATGGGCCTTGGTCAACATTGGAGGAGTTGGATTAAAACTTATTTATCTTCGGCCACCTTTACAATTTTGATCAATGGATCATCAAAAGGGTTTTTCAAAGGCAACCATGGCTTAAGACAAGGGGACCCTCTCTCCACCTTACTTTTCATAATGATATCCGAGATGCTTAGGAGACTAGTGCAAAAAGCAGCAGTTGTGGGACTATTGTCAGGCTTTCAGATTGGCTCAGAGGGTATTCCTATATATTTAATCCAATTGGCCGATGATTCTCTCTTTCTTCTTGAGTTGGATCAGGATGGATTTCGTAATCTCAAATGCATCCTTCTTCTTTTGGAAACCACATCGAGCCTAAAAATCAACCTTCAAAAGTCTAAAATCATTGAAGTGGGAAAGGATTCATGCATGGAGGAGATTGAGATTGACACTCTTCCATCTACCTATTTTGGGCTTCCTCTTGGCCATAAACATAGATCCTCTACAGTATGGGACCCCATTCTTGAAAGGATGGAGTATAAATTGACAGGCTGGAAGAGTGGATGGTTGCCTAAAAGTGGTAAGCTTACCCTTCTTAAGAGTGTTTTAGCAGGAATTCCAAACTACATTTTATTTTTATTCGAGATTCCCATAAGTTGTTAATAAGATGGACCGTACGAGAAGGGATTTTTTATGGCATGGCCCTATGGGGGAAAAGCATCATCATTCGGTGGGATGGAACCAAATTGGTAACCCCAATGGTCAACTCTCCTTATGAACAAAGCTCTTCTTGGCAAATGGCTCTGCCATTTTGGCACCAAAAGGCTCATAATCTAGAGAAGAGTCATATGTTCCAAATATGGAGAAGAGGAAGGGGCTGGTTCAGCAAGCAGCCCGTGGGTCCTTATGGGTGTGGTCTTTGGAAAGGCATATATAAAGGTAAGGATGCTTTTGCTAATATGTTCTTGTTTAAAGTGATAAGGTTTTGGAAGGACAGCTGGTGTTCTTTAAAGCCTTTTTGTTATAAATTCCCCAACCTTTTTGCTTTGGCTAAAAACAAGGAGGGGATGGCCAATGAATACATGATCAGATCTAGACCATTTTGCTCTGGGAACTTGCACTTAGGAGAAATTTAAATGATTCAGAAATTGAAGATGCAAGCCACTTGATGAAATCTTCTAGGTTTGACAGAGCTTGGAAATAGGGAGGAGGGGTATCAAATTATTTGGAGAACACACAAGGATGGAGAATTCACAGTGCAATCCTTCTTCCTTGCAATCAGACCTTGGGAGCAGCCCTCTTTTCTAGCCAAAGATATTTTGATCCCTTATATTCCTCCCAAGGTATGCTTCTTCATGTAGCTGGCTTCCCTTGGCAGAATTCCTACATTGGACCTCCTTATAACCTGTGGCATGATCTCCCCCAACAGATATCGTATGTGCCATGTCAAAGCTGAATCAGCCAATCATCTCCTTGTCCATAGTAAGGAGGCTGGCTTTCTTTGGATCATGATGATGAAAAGGTTTGGAATTAGTTGGGTTTTCCACTCTTCTGTGAAAGAAGTTGTGACGTCATGGGAATCAAGGACTCCTTTTTCACTTAGCCCGAGAGAGAAGATGACATGGAGTTGTGCACCCTTTGCCATATGTTAGGAGCATGTGGCTGGAAAGGAATTCTAGAATTTTTTAGGGCAATGCAGCTGAACCTCACAAGCTATTCAACAAAGTTTTGTATTGGATATTTGTTTGGACATCTATTCTCCCCCCCCCCCTTGGAGGTAATAAATTTCCATGATTGGATTTTTAGCTGGGATGCTCTGGTTTGGTGAATTGGGGTTTCTAGTCTTTTCTTGTTCCTGGCTCCTTTGTCTCGTGGGAGGCTATTTGTACTCTCATGCTTATATTTTCTCTTTTTTTAATATATTTCCGTATTTATCAAAAAAGAATATTATTCTAAGAAGGAATTTAAATGATTGGGAATGGGAGCTTTGGCTCTGCCTACTACGTTTTCTAGAGGAGTTTAAGATCACCTCGGGGAAAAGGGATTGTCGAATGTAAAAGCTTTCTAAGACAGAAAAATTCTTCACTAAATCCTTTTATGATGGTCTGACTACTACTCCTCAGTTGGAATCAAGGTTCAAAATCTCATTATCACGACTCGTATCATGGATTTGAGATACGGGTATGTCTCGCGTATCGCAGCTTATCACGAAGAGACGGCGTCCAAAACCGAGAGACGGGTGAGATATGGGTCAAATAAAAGAATTTTGATTTGAAACTTTAGGATTTCATAGAATAATCACTAATTCAGACTTAGGAATCATTAAATATTGAAAACAACAATTTATGATGGTTGGGAGAATCATCACCTTTATGACATACGTTGTCGCCTATGGAATCTATGGAAACACTATGTAAACCTTAGAATTTTTGAATATAATCTTAGGAAATATTATAATAAACATTATTAAACACTTATAAATCATTATACTTCATTAGAATCATTACACACTTGGGTTTAATAGTTGAGAATCGATACCCTCATGACACTTGTTTTTCGCGCATGTGCAGAATTTTAAGTGTTAATAGGTTGATAAGTAAATAGCACTACACATTACAGACATATAGTTCAAAATTTTCTACTACACTTATACATGAACATGAGCATTAAACCACATGTTTGATGTAAATTTC
>JAOXJP010127157.1:0-13694 GCA_025762735.1 Platanus orientalis | reverse complement strand
AATGGCGAAACAGGATTCGTGTAGCCGACCCCAAATAGTTGGGATAAGGCTGTTTGTTGTTGTTGTTGTTGTTGTTGATTATTCGAACTACTTGAATTTTCCTGCACACCATGTGTTTGATCAAAATCCTAAACCATAATTGCTGGATTTTCTTGATGCACAGTTCCCATAAACTTTCCCACTCTTTTGGGAGAGTCCATTAAGCCTATAAAGTACCCTAGTTCAATCCTTTAACAACTCTTCACCCTTTTACTCTAATTCCACTATTTCGACACTTTATTGAATATGTTTTGACACCCAAAATTTTGGACAGCAAGCATACATTTATTTGCTCCCTAACTTAGTTGGTTATTTAAGTATATTAATTGAGTTTCAATTGTGTTTCACTTTGTTTACCCTAACTCTCATGTTGCACATCTACTTTAACTGAAAAACTACCTAGTCTTGCTTGTTTTTTGTGCTAGTAGGAATCTTGTTTATAGTGCTACAACATTCATATTATTCTATGTCTAATCTCCTATGGCACACACATCACAAACCTACATGCATGCTGCATCACCACATCTCCTCAAACTTGAATGGGAAAGGGCCCCTAAGAAATCTTTTCCGCTCCACTATGATAGGATAATGATCCGAAGTCACTCTAGGAAGGGCGACTTGAGACCAATCTGGGAAAACATCCTCCCATTCCCCACAATAGAGAAAGCGGTCAAGTCTGCTCATGGAAACCAGGCTTTGAAAATTAGAACAAGTAATTTGAGTCCAAGATCTTGCAAATCTGATGTGATTTGGGAAGGTTATGACCAAACTACTGGCAAGGTATCAATCCATGACGGGATACAGAGATATAGCTTTAGTAGATTCTATTTAACATGTTTTAGGAAGTTTTGTATTAGAAGGTCTTACTTCACTTTTAGAAGGTTGTGTTATTTAGAAGGGTCTTAGTTCAATATAATAGAAAGGAGTCTTTAAAAAGTTTTTGTTTTGGAAAGATGGTCAATAGTGGCAGCTTCTAATATTTAGAAGTTTATAATCTATTTAAACACCCCACCCCCATAAGAATGAATAGAATTGAACAGAATTGATTATTGTGGAGCAAATTACTAAAGCTCTTGGAAGTGTGATTGCCTCCAACCCAATGGTGTGATTGCCTAGGTTGTTCTTCTTCCTCCTCTTCTACTTTTTCTTCTTCTTCTTCTTTCTTTCATTCTTTCTTTCTGTTGTTATTATTTTTACTAGAATTTGTTCTTCAACAGTTTTGGGTACCAAAGCCTCTTGGACCTGCATCAGTTGGTACTAGAGCTTTGGTCATGTATCACCAACATATCAATTTTTATGATACTAGGTTATTCACCTAACATAATCACATAAACGTTAGTGTTGAAGAGAACTTTCATCTCCAAAATAAAATTTGACCCACATTGTTTTATAGGCCCAACAAAAATGGACAAGTAGGATATTGTCAGCTGTAGGGTTGATCTGATCATAGACAACTTAGCAGGGCATTGGTGGCATTTGGCTAAATTTAGACCAACCATAGAGTGACATAACAGGTTAATGACTTGGCCAATGTCAAAGTGAATTAAGAATTCGTTACTTGGATGATTAACATGCCTGCTAAATTTATGCATGCTAAAGGTAATCTCCGAAACAATTTCCAAGATATATAGATCCCCACGTCTCATTGTTGTCCTGAAGCTGTAGGGAAACCATGAAAGTCAAGGCAGAAATTGGGCTTCGTCTAAATTATAATATCAGCAAATATATTCAAATGCAAACAATACACCACTATGGTCTTTCAATGGTGATGCAATGTGTCCTTCCAAACAGTGATGTGGGTGGCTAGACGGCAGCTAAAAAGAGTATACTAGATTTTTTTTTTGATAAGCAAAGGAATTCAGTAAGAGAAGGGTAAGCCCTCCGAATATACTAGTTTCTTAGCATCATATTCAGAGGAAAGCTGAGTTGTTGGTCAATGATCACTATCACAAAAAATCTGTCTTCACATTTCCGACACCAACCAATTCATAATCAGGAGGAATGGATTCTTTTAGTGTTACTTAGCATAAAATCTCCTCTGTGAAGGACCATATGATGTGAATGGAACTACAATGAATCCAACACTGTCAAATCATAAAGTAGAAAGTGTTAACAGTCACAAAAACAGGAGAGGAAGCATTGGGTGAAAATATCTTATCCCTCCTCAAAGTAACGTAACCCAGCCATTTAGATTTGGCTACACAAGTCTCATTCCACCATTCCGCTGACAGAGGAACAAAGACCCATGAAATCAGCCTGGGCAAAACTTGATAAATAACCCCTATTTCTCCCAATTGGGTGTGCTCATGGGCTCCTTTGGGCCTAGTAGTGGGCTCATGTTTGGGCTTCCTTTGGGCTGGCTATTGAGCCTCTATAAGTCCATTACTAGACAGCCCCTGATTCCGATGCATGACCAAAAAAGGCTCTAATCTAATTCTTTAATAGATAATCTATAGTAAAAAAGAAACATAGAAAGAAAGAAAAATACCAATGTAGTCAACCTAGGATTGAAAGCATCAAACACCTTCAAGATTCTGGAGACATTAGAGAACAAAGCAATTTTAGCCTTGAATTCATCAACAATCATCATTTTTCATTAATAAAATTCTGGTTTACAAGCATATATATAGACTTTACAAGCCAATCTTTCCAAATTCCACTCTAACTAGAGTTCCTAAAAAAAATAAAACTTTAAAATAATTAAATCCCGTCACTTAAGTGATAGACTACCAATATTTTGGTCATAACTTTTGTAGACCACATCGGATTCTCAAGATCCTAGTCTCATTGGAAAGGTAACTGAATAACCTTTCAAATGGCACAAAAATCAGCCCAAACAGGTAAGTTTTGACCTTCTAGAATAGGGCCTAGAAAAAAATGACGAAAATAGTTCTTTCACTTTCTTTTTCTTTTTTTTTAATTAAATAAAACCTAATTTATTTGGAAATAAATTAAAACCCATAAACTGACTAACAAGAAACTAACCTATATTACCTAAAATTAACGAAATAAAAAAAAAAAATTGCCATACAAAAATTTTAAACCCAAAATTCTCCAATATTAACCCATCAAATCTAAATATAGGATCTTTCGTGTTCCGCATCAAACTCTCTTTGGTAGCTGGTCCTCTTGTTGTTTTTGGGTCTCTTAAAGATCCCAATGAGTTAGCAGATTAAAGTTTGATTGGGCATTTGGGCTTAGTATGAGTACTTCAGTAATCAATTAAAATATCAAATTAGTATTTTCTTAGTATCGAAGAAAGGAAAATTAAGCAAGTCAATAGGCTTCTGTGAAAGTAAATTTCCTATTTCCTTAAATTTTTTTAGGCCTTATTTTCGATAGACAAAACTTTCCCATTTTGCTAGATTTTGGTGCCCTTAAAGAAACTTTTCAGTCACATTTCCTATAAGCCCAAAATCTCGCTAATCCGATGTGATTGGGAGAGCAATAACCAAAATCTTAAGTCAGATTGTAACGAGAATAATGTTAAATTTTTATTTAACTATGATTGTTTTTACATAATTTCCTTTTATTCAAGGTTGTCTAGAATTAGGAGGTCTTGTCTGTGAGTCAATAAATATGCAATGAGTGATTTCATTGCATTGTACCTTGGATCATTTTTTTTATGAGTAATTTATGTTTCTGTTTCTCGTGGACAATTTCTCTTGGCTATATAGGTTAGTTTTCTAGTTTCTTAAAGTTTCTATCGTTCTTGATATTTTACCTTGCATTTCTTGATCTTCTATGCAGCAGAAATTCAAGACTAGCCACTGCTAACAACCCCAACCATTATGACTATCAAGAGTTAATTTCTTAATTTTTCAGCATGCCTACCTTATTGAATAATCATTCTTGAAACCTTTTCATCATAGTCTATCAACCTAAATCTTTCTTTACGATAGTTTTCCAATAATCGATTCAAAAACCTTGTGTGTAGAACCCCAACCCAAAACCCAATTGTTTTCACCAAACAAAGTTCTATTCTTGTGGGCCCCATAAACCATAGATTTAAAACCTTGCATATGTGAACTCCACTTTACCCAAGGGCATATCCTCCCTTAATGTGTATGTCTTCAAACATTTTTCATTAATTTGTTATTTTTGGCCTTCCCCTTCACTACAAAATTGCACTTCTCAATAGAACTATTAATGGCTTTCAATGCACATGAAAAAACTACCTTCAACAGATTCCAACTTATTTTATCATCTATTGGAGCTTCAAAGCCTCACCTACATTTTATAAGATGCACTTGCTACTGATTATACTTTTCTAACTTTGGTACTAATCCATCTCAGCGTCCCCATTTTAGCTAAGGTCATTCTAATTGCATACTGTTTACAGATTGCTCAACATCTTGAACGACTTAATTGGTCTCCCTGTGGCCGTACAAAATTTTATTTTTTAATTCTAGCCGTTATCCGGATGTTGCATAACACTCCAAATATATTTACTTCAGCCATCCAAATCTGACTCTGAGAAACATCCTCCTCAATCTCTCCCTCCTCATAAATAATAGAACCAAGATAAGGAAATGGTCTCTTTGATATATCTCCTTGTCATTGATATTAACTAACACTTCATCTTCATGCCTGTTAAAATTTTGAACTTGCACTCAGTCATTATGCATATCCTCAGATGGCATTACAGCTGATCAGGACACATGAATTTACTTCCGTTACCACACTAGCCTTGTCTATAACTGTGGACATCTTGTTGTGTCTCTCATTAAGCCGATAAAGATGAAGTCTATTGGATGTTCCTCCTACCTTTTAATTTAGCAGACAAATATTAACATAGAAATCCAGGATCCAAACCTGTAGCAGCAACTGAGTTGTACTGGTAGTCACAATCCTCTTGTTCGAGAGAAATCTGGCGCAGAGCAGCATTTCCTCTGTCAACAACTAACAAGGAACAGGTACGTCCATCATACACCACATCAAAATCACTCGAGAATTTTGCATCCTCGCTCGGCCCATCCCTATACCCTGCGACATTTGATTTTCCCCCAGCAATCGTTGTCACACCTGCAAACAATTCCCAAACTTAAATAGTTTTCTTCTAGAGAACAAGGCTTCCAAACTATAAAACCCATTGTTTCCCCCTTCCTGATTATCTTTAAACCACTTATTGTTCAAGTACAAGACAAACCTGCTTCCCCTATCTTCCTGATGGCCAGATTTGAGGTATCTGCGATATACACGTTGCCTTTATTGTCCATGGTCACCCCCTTTGGACGATTAAACCGAGCATCACTTGGTTTTCCATCCACATGCCCAGAAAAACCCTCAAATGAACCAGCAACCAATCTTGCCCTGCTGTCTGCAAAATTATCTCATTAAATCTAGAACATGATAAAAACAAATGCATTTCCACCAATCAAAATGACAAAAAACTTCTAATTGATCCATTTGATAAAAACAACAGGAAACCAAAATGAAGTGATCTAAGTGTTTGTAGAAAACAACAAGAAACCAAAATGAAGTCTCTCACAGAATGCAGGTCTAAATGCTCAATATAATAAGAAATCACCAATGCAGGTCGAAATGCTCAATATAATAAGAAATCACCATGGACAGGAGAAGCTTTGCAATTACCCAGAAATTAAAGAAATTCAAGTAAAGAAAAAAAAAGAGAATAGAAGACTTACACTGGGACAGAGGTGGAGTTATCCGCATAATATTGTTATTCACTGCATCAACAGCAAAGAGCTCGCCATCCTGGGAAACACGAATGAAATGTGGCACAACCCCAAGTTCGTTTCCCTCCACAACAGTCTCAACCAAATATCCATTCTCAAACTGAACAACATTCCCATCTGTAAAACAACGATGAACAAACAACAAGTCCTAAATTTCGCAAATACCCATTAAAGTAAATCAGTCATCTGGGTATATTACAACAGAGAAAAGCAATTCCTGTTTCAACTAACCTGTTTGGGGGGGTTTTGGAGAAGACCTCGTCCATTTGAGAAATGAAGACACGTGTTTAATTAAGGGTCCTGCAATAACAAAGAACAAAACAAAACAAAACATGGGAAGATTAAATAGCAGAGAAGGAGCAAACCCATTAAACTAAACAGATCAAAAGAATCTGAGAACAAATTTTCAAGCAAGGAAAAAATAGAGGAAAAAGAGAAGTTGGGTTCTTTAGATATAACCTGCAGGAGCAGCTTCAGCTAGAAGTTCAACACGAAGATAGACAAAGAGGGTTAAGAAAATGAGGAAAACCCAAGAGCTTCTCATGCCTCTGTCCAAATCAAAATGCAAAAAGAGAGCTATTTAGAGATGTGGACAGCAAATTTTAAAAGGATTTCTTTTCTAGGAATCATGAGAGGAAGGCAAAGAAACACAGTTTTGCATCTGAGGGATATGGATTAGAATAATCTTGTTATTTACTTTGACATGTTTCCTTTCCATCTAAAAAAACATGACTTTCACAGGAATCTGTGGGCCAGGAAAAAAAGAGGGATTGCATTTGAATTAATGGGATTCCATTAAAAATGTTCTCTCAGAAAAGCAGTCAAAAAACACTTTCTAACTTTCCCTTGCTAATTCCTTTGTACTTGTAATGACATTGTTAAAGTTTTTCACTAGGGTTGCCTGCAAGGCCGGCTAAAAGACAGGCAACCAAATCACGAGTACCGACCTTGGTTTTGTTCAAAACAGTGTTACATTGGTCCAAGCCCACTCAAACGGGTAGGAAGCATGATACGTCATGCCGATGCAGTGTTGTGGTTTCAAGCCTCCAACCCTTGCATAAGTTTGAACAACCGCCAGTCTGGCTGGAGAAAATTCACACCAGTGCCGATCAGCATGTGACACGTTACCTGACAAAGGGTACTTCGGTGAATACAAAAGGAGTAAAGGAGGGTGTTTTGGTGCATTTATATGGGGGAATATCCTCTGTGCCACCCCCCCTCTGCGACGCTCGAGAGCCAAGACAGAGGGGGGAATCAATTCACTTTTTGGGGGTGAAGTGACAACTCCAAAAGTGAATTGATTCCCCCCTCTGCCTCGGTCCTCGAGCGTCGCAGAGGAGGGCGGCGCAGAGGATATCGCCCTCGAAAACCAATGGCGTACGCTCTTTTGCCCAATACCTCTCTCTCTTCATGTTTTTTTTATTTTTTAATAATCATTATTATATAATTTCTTTTCAGAAAATTTTAATCGTCCCTTACGGATAGAGATGATGATGACATATGAATAGAGATGATGATGACATATGAATCTCGATGAAGGAGTTATATATAAAGAACAGGGAAAGGATGTGGAGCAGAATGCTCTGTCGAATATCCATAGCCCCGTAGCTTGAAAACCCATTCTGTTTTGTATTAAAAATTTGTATATATATATATATATATATATATATATGAAAGTTGATACAACAAAAAATCAATCTTCAAGAGAACCAAAATTTGTTTTTGAAAGGATGTTATATTCAGGATGATGTCAAACGGGATTCAGAATGATGTCAAACGGGACTTTGATAAAATTTCAAAGTCCCACCCATTTTATTCCATGTAAAGCCTCATGGTGTCCTGAACATCAAATCTTAGACCAAACATACGTCTTCTGTTTTTTATATAGCAATATTTCAATTTTTTTTTTTTTATGGTATATACAATAAAAGGGAGCTTTGATTTGATATAAACACCTCAAACAAATAGGTGCAAATTGTGTAAGAGGTGGTCACATCAGCACCAAAAAAGTGTAACACTTTTTAAGGGAAGCTTATCACTTTTTGGCACTAATGTGTCAATCCCTGATTCCATTCAGACCTTGTTTGTTGAAGGATTGTTTGTACCTAATTCTTTAGAAAGAAAATGTTATGTGATAACAATGTGTCTGTAATGTTTATGGTGAATTATAAGCTGACACATGTTCTCTTTGGGGTTCAAAAAAAGGGTGAGGTGTTAAAAAGGGACTAAATTCGAAAACACATGTTCTGTCAGTGGCATGTCTACATAGGCCTGTGTTAACATAGACAATCATTTAACCGAAAAAAATAAAAAATTTGTAATGGTGTTACTTGTTCCAAAATCCAAAATTAAAAATTTCTCAATGATTTGGTGTCCAGATACCAGGTGATTTCACATGGAATAAAATCGATAGGGGTTAAATTAAATTTCAAATTCCCAACCATTTTAATTCAGATGAATTCACCTTGTGCCCTGGACACCAAATCTGGACATGAAAATCTGTTCCCTCCTAAAATCTACCATCATCAAATCTCAACTTTTCCTCGCCATGCTGGTTGGGATTTGGTGTGCCCCAAGAATGCCTAAGGTCTGATTCGGTGCCCAAAACACTAGTGGACGTCATATGGAATAAAAAGGGAGAGGGCATTTGAAATTTCGTCTTTACTCCCATGATCCCATCCATTTTATTTCATATGACGTTCCCTTTTACTCTTGAAATTGAAGTGACAACAGAATATTAAGCATTAGACAGAAGGGACAATGACTTAGGTCCGTCATTACTCTTGAAAGTAAGGATCAGGGATAATTTGAGATGAGAACCTCCATACTTTGTCTCTATTAACCTTTTTCTTTTTCTTTCTTTCTAACACCTTTGAACCCCGAGCAAACCCCTTCCCTCCCTTCGAAACTTCTTCTCCACGTCTTCTAGAAGAAAAACACTTTCGTTCGTTCGACCCTCCCTGTCCCCACTTTCGTTTCCTGTCTTTCATCTTTTTCTTACTTGCACATTCTTTATGCTTTTATCAAACTATCATTACGTTATAAATATCTTTGGGAATGGTTATTTCTTCAACCTTGTTTTATATTTTAATCAGCATGATCACATCGACTATAATCCTTCCATCTGAATTTCAAATAAAACAGAGGATTTTATGGGTATTGTAAACCATCATTTTTGTATTTATTTAGACATTTATGTTATGTATTTTAAATTTATATTTATAATAATGAACTTATTAAGTGTCCATTACTAAATGGATGGATAGTTAAAAAGGATTGAAAACTATATGGTCAGGACTAAGGAAACACCTTAGGGGAATTGATGGGCATTTGTAGATTGTTCCACAGGTAGAGACTAATTCTCCAATCAATGGTATAACTTAAAATGCTTTTAGGTAGAGTCAGGATGATTCGGCTTGTAAGGTTGTTGATTGTCATTTTGACTGTGATATGTCATCAATCACAGATTCACAAGAATGTTACTTAACATTTCACATTTATTTTACAAAAATAAAAAATAAAAAATTTTCCCATTTACATATAAATTGAGTTTTCTAGTGAGTAGATGGTAATGAAAATCCTCATATACATAATTAAAACAACTTGTATACTCATTTCATTTCCTTTTTTGTTTTTGATAGGTAAATGTTGGTCGTTAATTTATTAGTAGGTGAAGACGGGTTTTGAACCCAGGTCTATGGTACAACACCCACCGGCTTTACTAACTTTGCAAACTGGTATCTTATTAAGTAATCTTATTTACTTCGAGATTTTGATTATATGCTAGTTGAATAGAACTAGGTTTTGATTGATTCGGAAGGCAATTCTTATTGAGTTATATCTTGATTAGTTGATAGAAAAGTTCATCATGATGATTCCATTAATTTCCAAGATATGATTCCAAAACTAGTTACCCACTTGAATACTTTGTTGTATAAGTCTATAATTTATTGTTTAATGAGATCTCTTACAAATGGTAAAACCTTACCAAATGTAAAAAGATAATAATTTTAAAATTCTTTATTTGTATAATTTTTTTTATTATTATAAGATTTTGCAACAAAAAGGACTAATTTTTTGCAAGAAGTATCAAATTTAGATATAAAAAAAAAAAATCTATCAATTCCCTCAAAATAAAGCTTTTCTGTACAAAATTCTAAGTGTTAACTGTACTTATTTTAAAAGCATATGTTAACAAAAACCGTAAGGCTTCGTTTGGTTAAACTGACTTTTAACTTAAAGAAATATGTTATTTATATTTATAGTGTTCGATCTATCAAAATTTCTGCATAAGTCAATGGCTCAACTTATTTGGTAAGTCTTTGGATCCCAACTTAAAAATAAGCTGATTCTCTGCTCTCTCTCTCCTACTTATGACTTGTGCATAAATAACATTTTAATTTGCAAACCAAACCCTACCTAAGTAGTGTTAAATAGTTGCTTAATTGTATTTATGATAATACCCTTTAAAAATAACCAAAATATATTTGGGTTTCCAAAAACCTAGAGTGGGTGTTCTAATGATATTAGGAATTTGCTGGAACCACTTTCAGGAAAGAAACCAGATAGTATGCAAGAAGATGAATAGACTCTTCTTGAAAGACAGGTGCTAGGGGTTATTCGATTGACGTTAGCTCGTAACGTTGCCTTCAACATATCAAAGGAGACAACCACATCAGGTCTGATGGTAGTTCTTTCGAATATGTATGAAAAACCCTCTGTTGTTAATAAGGTGTATTTAATGTGGTGATTATTCAATCTAAAGATGTCATAAGACATGCCTGTGACTGATCATCTAAACGAGTTTAATCTAGTTACATCCCAGTTGAGTTCTGTAGGAATTGAATTCGAAGATGAGGTTAGAGCTTTAATTCTTTTATCCTCCTTGCCAAAAAGTTGGAATGGTACTATAACTATAATGAGTAGTTCTTCTGAAAACTCGAAACTCAAATACAATGATGTTCGGGACTTGATTCTAAGTGAAGAAATTCGCAGGAAGGAATCAGGGGAAACATCAGGATCTATTTTGAATACAGCGAACATGGGAAAAACATCTGAAAGAAGTGCAGACCGTGGTAGATCGAATTTCAAGAGAAGGAACAAGTCGATATCTGAAAAACCTTTTGGCAGTTGTTGGAACTGTGAAAAGAAGGGTCATCTGAAGAAAGATTGTCGAGCACCAAGGAAGAAGAACAATGATGAGCAGGATTTAGTGAACGTCACAACAGAGGAGGTCTTTGATGCTTTAATTTTGAGTGTTGACAGTCCCATTGATTCATAGGTCTTAGATTCAGGGGCATCCTTCACTCTACCCCACATAGAGAAATCATGGAAAACTATGTTAATGGTGAATTTGGAAAGGTTTATCTAGCTAATGATGAACCTTTGGACATTGTGGGTAAAGGAGATGTTCGGATTAAATCACCCAATGTGGCTGTATGGAAGTTATAAAACGTCAGACATGTTCCTGGCTTGAAGAGAAACTTAGTATTTGTGGGACAACTTGATGACGAAGGATATGTAGTAATTTTTATGGATAGTTACTGGAAAGTCACTAAAGGAGCCATGGTTGTAGCTCGTGGAAAGAAGACAAGTACTCTCTACATAACGACAAGCACTAGAAATTCTGTTGCAATTGCTGATGCAGAAGAAGATTCAAATCTGTGGTATTACAGGCTTAACCATATGAGTGAAAAAGGAATGAAAGCACTTCTATATAAAGGAAAACTGTCAGGTATAAAATTAGTGAACATTGGTTTGTGTGAGGATTGTATCTTTGGAAAACAGAAAAGGGTTAGTTTCTCAAAGGCTGACAGAACACTCAAGACAGAAAAATTAGAATTGGTTCATACAGATATGTGGGGACCTTCTCCAGTTTCATCTCTTGGAGGCTCATCATATTATGTTACCTTCATCGATGATTCGACAAGAAAGGTATGAGTTTATTTTTTGAAAAATAAATCTGATGTTTACAACACTTTTAAGAAGTGGAAATCCATGATAGAAATTGAGATAGGTTTAAAGATAAAGTGCTTAAGATCTGATAATGGAGGAGAGTATGAAGACAAGGAGTTCAAAGAATTCTGTGCCATTAATGGGATCGGAATGAAAAAAACTGTTCCTAAGACACCACAGCACAACGGGGTGGCAGAACACATGAACAGGACTCTTAATGAACGTGCTAGAAGCATGAGAATACACTCTGGATTGTTGAAGATGTTTTAGGCTGATGCAATTAATACTGTAGCATACTTACTCAACCATGAACCTTCTATTCCTTTGGATGGAAATCTTCCAGAGGAGGCTTGGAATGGAAAGACGGTATGTTCTATCACATTTGAAAGTATTTGGTTATGTTTCATATGCGCATATAGATTCTGATGCTAGGAGTAAACTTGATCCAAAATTTAGAAAATGTATTTTTATTGGGTATGACACTGATGAGTTTGGTTATTGATTTTGGGATGATCAAAATCAAAAAATAATTAGAAAGTAGAGATGTCATATTTAATGAAAAAGTTATGTATAAAGACATGTTAGCTATAGAATCTGAAAATGCAGGTATTCATGCTGAAAAGAATAAGTATGTTGAACTAGAAGAGATTTTTGAAAGTGATGTGCTGAGGAAAGTTCAGAATAATCCAAAAAACATAATTCCACAGGTTTAACCAAACACTCCTGCTACTGAGGTGAGACGGTCCTCAAGAATCCTCAAACCGACATAGCGGTATTCTCCATCTTTACATTATTTATTACTGGCTGATGGTGGTGAGCCAAAATGTTATGTAGAAGCATTGGAAGTTGATAACTCGATTAAGTGGGAGTCAGCTATGTAGAAAGAGATAAACTCATTCATGTCAAACCAAACATGAGAGTTAACTGAGTTACCGAAAGGCAAGAAGGCTCTACATAATAAATGGGTGTACAGGATCAAAGAAGAGCATGATGGTAACCAATGCTACAAAGCAAGATTAGTTGTGAAAGGATTTTAGCAAAAAAAAAAGGTGTTGACTACACTAAAATCTTCTCTCTAGTTGTGAAGTTGACAACAATCAAAGTGGTATTAAGAATTGTGGCTGTAGAAGATTTGCACCGTGAACATCTAGATATGAAAACTACATTCCTCCATGGCGATTTGGAGGAGGACATCTATATGATGCAACCATAGGGATTCACAGTACCAGATAAGGAGGGATTGATATGCAAACTGAAGAAAAGCCTGTATAATTTGAAACAGACTCTGAGACAGTGGTATAAGAAGTTTGATGGCTTCATGTGCAACAGTGGTTTCATGAGATGCCAGACAGACCATTGTTACTTGGTTAAAAGGTTTGATGACAGCTATATTATCTTACTCCTTTATGTGGATGATATGCTTATTGCAAGGTCAAACATACAAGAGATCAATAACTTAAAGAAGGAGCTGTCTAAGTAGTTGGCAATGAAAGATCTAGGTGCTGCAAAACAAATCCTTGGAATGAGGATTAGTAAAGATAGAACATTTGAAACTTTAGTACTCTCACAAGCAAAGTATGTAAAAAGGGTTCTTAATAGGTTCAACATATAAGGTAAAAAACCAATGAGCACACATTTAGCTAGTCACTTTCGACTATCTAAGAGTAATCACCTAAGACAAAGCAGGAGCAGATGACATGAAAAGAGTTCCATACGATTCAGCTATTAGTAGCCTAATGTATACTATGGTTTGTACCAAGCCAGACATAACATATGCAGTGGGAGTTGTAAGTAGGTACATGAACAATCCAGGCAGGCAACATTGGGAGGTAGTAAAGTGGATCGTAAGATATTTAAGGGGCACCACAGATAGAGCACTTTATTTTAAAGGTGCAGGTGTGGAACTGAAATGTTTTGTTGATTCAGATATAGACAGTGATGTTGATAACAGGAAAAGTACTACTAGGTATATGTATACCTTGGGTGGTACAGTAATTAGTT
>JAOXJP010127146.1:0-13694 GCA_025762735.1 Platanus orientalis | reverse complement strand
GTATAAGAGACAGGGCTACACACCTTTCCCCCCCTTCTAGAACCCATACACCTCACCCCACTTCCCCTCCACACCATGGCTACACACCTTTCCCCCCTTCTAGAACCCACACACCTCACCCCACTTCCCCTCCACACTCTGGCTACACACCTTTCCCCCCTTCTAGAACCCACACACCTCATCCCACTTCCCCTCCACACATTCTTCCTTTTCCCCCCTTCCAACCACCTCACCCTTATCCCTTCCCACTCCCTCACTGCCACCTCACCCCCCTTTGGTCCCCACTTAAAAATCCCCCCCCCCCCTAATTCGTTGGTGAGAGGAGGAAAAATCCAAAAAATAAAATAAGAAAAAAGAAAGAAAAGAGAGAAAAAAGAAAGAGAAGCAAAGAAAGAAAAGAAGAAGAAAGGAAGAAGGAGACCACACAGCTAGGTTGGTCCCCCTCTCTCCCTCCTCTTTTATTTTAGTAGGCCCCCATGCTATAATGGTCCCATATCCTCAATCCAATTGTCCACCTTTTAGTGCAGCATAGGGGAGACAATTGTGTTGCTTTTATAAACTTTTTTAATGTGAAACTCACTCCTCTCTCACCAAGAGGATTGAGGAGCTGTGATTTGGACTCCATGTCATTGACTCATTGACCCATCAACATGCCAAATTTGGGCCTAAGAGGATGTCACCTAACTCCAAAAATGGGCCTAACTTTCTCCCCAAAAGTGTGTTCACACACTATATAAAGAAGTCAGCCTTAGTACTTGATTTTTTATTTTCTCTAAAAAATGGATTGGTTCTTGTTTCTTTTTCCATTGTTTAGTTAGTTAATTTAGACATCCAATTAAATTTTTGTGAGTACTTGTGATCATTAAACAAGTGTAGGAATCTTGATTTCCACAATATCCTTACATCACGAGTACCCTGATCAAAGAAGAAAGAGCATAGTGGTAAAGGAGTAAAAGTCTTACCATCATCAACACAACGATCCCCTTGTGGAGAAGACTTCCCAGTAGAGAAAAAAGGGATATTGTGAAAAAAGGGATATTCTCATGAAATGTTTTATCCATAGAGACTAATTGTTTATGCATGGGTGGATGATAACACTTGTATCATTTTTGAGTGGGAGAATAACCTAAAAAGATACACTTTAGAGCTTTGGGATCAAGTTTGGATTTAGAAGACTTGTCAATATGGACAAAACAAATACAATCAAAGATCTTGGGAAGAATAGGAAACAAAGTGGAATCAAGTGATACAACCTCGATAAGAGATTTGACATCCAACACATGAGGAAGCAACCAATTCATAAGAAAAGTTGTTTGAATTGCATCAGCCTAAAAAGTTTTTAGAACATTCATGTCAAACATATGTGCCTTGGTAATCTCCATGAGATACCTATTCTTGCATTCGGCTACCCCATTTTGTTTTGGAGTACCTGTGCATGTAGTTTGGTGAATGATACCATGATGATTGAGGTCGGAACCAAAAATAGAAGAAATACATTCACTTCCATTATCAGAACATAATATCTTAATTTTCTTGTCAAACTGGGTCTTAATCATCTTATGAAAAGAGGTAATGATGGGAAAAACATCACCCTTGGATTTAAGCAAATAGACCCATATGCAACGAGAGTAGTCATCTACAAAAGTTATAAAATATCGGTAACCAAGCAAAGAATCAATGGGAGTAGGTCCCCACACATAAAAATTCACAATTTCTAAAGAATTAGTACTTTTATTCATACTCAAAGGATAAGAGCTTCTGCAATGTTTAACATATTCACATGAGACTCCGAACATAAACCAGGAAATAAATGATGTAAAAGAGAAGAGGGATGACCCAAATGCTTATGCCACTGATGAAGAGAAATGGAGTTGAATGAGTAGTCCTTTATTTATGGAAGACTATGATGCTGAACAGAGGTAGCTATAGGTGGAGCATTGTCAATGATGTATATAAGTCATTCTCTTCATGTCCTTTATTAATTATCATCCTTGTTTCCAAGTCTTGAAAAGTACAATGAGAAGGAAAGAAAGTCACACAATAGTTTAAAAACTTTGCAATGTGATTGACAAACAAAAGATTAAGAGTGAATATAAGAACATAAAGTATTGAAGTGAGTGGTATGGTTAGGGGTGAGCATTGGTTGGGCTCGGTTCGGGCCATGGTAGGCCCAGGCACAAGCCTGCTATATTCCTTTCGGGCTCGGGCTAGGCTTGGGCCCGAAAATTTTTAAATATCTAAGCCTAAGCCCGGCCCTAATTAACTAAGGTGTTAGAGTTCAACCCTTAAAACCAACATTTTTTTTTTCTAATATATATAATATAATATAAGTTCGGGCCTCGGGCCAGGCCTTGGCTGGGCTGAGGTAAGCCCGAGCCTAGCCCTAATAAAGGTTTGAGCCTTTGACTTGAATCTTGGCCCTTGTTGGCCTAGCTCGGACTAGGATTTTTAGGCCGGGTAAGGTTTGGGCCAGCCTAGGCCCATGCTTACCTTTAGGTATGGTTGGTGTAACAGAGATCGTTCCTTTAACAGCAATGGAAGAATAAGATCCATCGACAACTTGGACCTTATCCTTCCTAGAACAAACTGAGTAAGATGAAAAAAATGAGGGCATACCCTTCATATGATTTAAAGCTCTTGAGTTAATGATCCAGGAGTGACTTGGGGTAGTGACAAAAGCACTAAAAGCGAGGCTGAAGTACCTGACTATGGTAAGGATGAAGTGGATACAGACATTGATGTAGATGGCTCTAGACTAGCTATAAACTGATGGAATGCCTGTAGCTGGTCTCTGGAAAAGCTTATATTGTTTGAACTGCAAACAAGTATGACTAGACCTCTAAAAAAAGTACGACTAAACCTCCGAAATGTACTTATAGTGGATCAAAAGATGATGGCAAGTTTCTTCATCTTGCATGCAAAGCAACAAACATTGGAAGGAAGTGACCTCTCGTTACCATCTTATTGACAATCAAAATACAAGCCCAAACAGCTGTCCATAAGAAGAATTTAACTTTGGAAAGCACAGGAGATTTCCAAACTTATGAAGGAAACTCCTCATAAAAAAGATCATAGGTAGATTTAACAGAAAATTCCCCAGAATTTATCAAGAACTAAGACCACTTATCCTCATTATTGATCCTCGATTGATAGGTTTGAATATGTCCCAGAACACTAATATCCGAATCAATCTCCTAATCATGCCCCAACAAGAAGCCCCATCACTCTCGCTTCTTTATTACTGGCAACACTATATATCAGGGGATATAAATTACAAAGAAGTCTATTACAACACCATCTGTCCTTGAAAGAGGTACATAGCTCATTGCCAACAATAATTTGAATGCCTTACATGAAAGTTGGTAATAGAGCCGTAATAGACTTCCACAAGCTGGACCCATGAGGAGAGGAGACTTTTTTAAGATCCCATCTAGATGTTATGCCATACTTTGCATCAAAAACTGTCCTTCACAGACTGTCTTCTTCATTTCCATTCCTCTAAAGCCACATAGATAAAAGGGATTTATTCAGAGCTTTGATACGTATAAGGCCTAAGCCTCCTTCTTTAATAGGTTCACAGGTCTTCTTTCAAGCAACCAAGTGATATCCCATGTCCTTCTTCCAACCCTGCCAAAGAAAGTTTCACTCCAGTTTTTTAATTTCATTAGCAACAGAAGTAGGAATCTGCATCATAGACAAAAGATAGATAGGAAGACTTGCTAAGACCAACCGATTTAATGAGAGCAATTTTACTACCTTTTGATAATGGGGACTTTTCCAACCAGTAAGCCTTTTATAAATTTAGCAATCAAAGGATTCTATACTTCTAAAAGAATCTCCCAGTGGGAGGCCAAGATACAAGTTGTGGAGAGTCTATCGTACCACCCAAATTCTCTGCCAATTCTTGAATCCCCATTACGTTTCTGATTCTGGTGATGGAGGATTTCCTGAAATTGATTTTAAGCCCAGAAACAACCTCAAACCCCCTGAGAATACAACAAAGGTACGGAATTTGCCCGAGTATCACCACAAAAAATAAGTGTCATCAGCATACTGCAAGTGCGTAGTAGATGGGCCATTGGAAGCAATATGGATACCTTCCATCAGCCCTCTTTGAACTGTGGTGGATAGGAGAGCCCTCAATAGCTTCAGTGACATTAATAAATGAGAAAGGAAATAATGGGTTCCCTTGTTTGAGATCTCTAGAGCTTCTGAAATATCCTTCCAGGGATCCATTGATGAAGATCGCTTAAGATGTCATGCCATAGTACTTACACATCCAATGTCTATCTAATCCCAAACCCCATCTAGTTATGCATGTAATAAAAAAAAGGCCAATTCACATTATCATAGGCTTTTTCTATGTCAATTTTACATATAATGGCCCTCTTCTTAGCTTTGGTGATGGAATCATTATATTCATTTGCCACCAAGACCCCATCAAGAATCAGTCTACCTTTTATGAGCACCCCTTGTGTAGAAGAGATCACCAAATGAAGCACCTCTTTCATACTATTGGCTAGCATCTTCGAGATAATTTGTATGTGCTGCTCACCAAGCTAATTTGTATACAAAAGATGCACAAAAAAAGAGAGCTGCTATAAACAACAATCTAGACAATAGTGCCTGATGTAGCACACAAGCTCCAATACCAAAACTGATGCAGCACACAAGCTTTGATACCAAAATTGATGCAGCACAATAGAAGGGATACCCAAATTTGATGTAGGATATCACCAAGTATCTCAAAGAATCATCAATTTAATACTGAAAACAAGAACACACTGTGATCCACCAAGAATTAAACTTTAAATCACACAAGTAGCTAAAAATTTTAAAATTTGAAGAATAGAATTAAGGAAATGAAGCTTGAAGAGTTTATGATAGAAAAGGGGAAGAAAATAGAAAGAATGAACTTAGAAGGGCAATTTTGGAATTTTTGGGCAGAAACTCAAAATTATCAAAATACCCCTGATCATACGTCAAAAAGTTACCAAATTTTACATGTAAATTCTGACCTATATTAGGGTTCTATAGTTAAAATTTCATAAGATTTGGATTAGGTTTGCTATATGAAACTTTAAATTTTCAAACCTTAGGAGATTCTTTAATGAAGGTTTATCCAAACCATTAGGGAATCTTTGTGTCTTTAAATCAGTAGGAAAAAAAGAGATTTAAGTGGAGTTTACGGAGTCTGAAAGAGAAGAAGAAAGAAGAGAAGAAAAAAATATACCTTGTGGAGAAAATCCTACCCCACATCTAGGAAAACCCTACAATGGTTCACTATGTGGCTCAAAACTTGAAGAGGAGTGTTCCACTTATGGAGAGTAAGAAACCAACCAAAATATTTATTAATTTCTTTATACCAATACAAAAACGTTCAGCCTTATATATAGGCTTACAAAGTCATTAAAATAACAAGAAATCAAATTCAAAACTCCTAAACTACTAGCTTACTTGATACCTAAGACTTTTCTATTATCAGAACTACTAAAAACTTGATTTTCTAAAAACAATAAGTGTCAAAATCAAGCCCTTATAGTGGATTTCGACCAACACTTTAATAAGCTCCTATTTTGACTTGTTGACTTTAAAATTACTAAAATACCATTGGCAATTAATGCTTTATTACAAAAATACCTAAAAACAAAAATTAAAATGCTAACTAGGTCCTAAACTCTATTAACTCATACAACATTAAGTAAAACAGTAAAATAACTCTAAAATACTCCATCATGTCTCCATTCCCTCTATGTGCTCCCATTTGTGTCTTCATGTGTGGACCCCACCAAGGCCATGTGTGGATCCCACCTTGCCTCCAATGTCCACATCAGTGCCCTTTAAAAATATGAGGTAAGCACACCCCCATCTAGCAAGCTTATTAGCATCTTCATTTTGCATTCTTTGAATATGATAGAGGGAGATTTCAAGGGCCCGAAGAGGTTCCTAATTTCCTGGTTGTAGTGTGCAAGCTGCCATGACCCTACACTTTTCCCAAGCCCCCAACCAAGCACCACCGCTGAATCCCCTTCCCCTCTGCGTTCATGAATACCTTTTTTTTTTTTTTTTGAATACCCACTCCCCTTCCCATGAATACCCATGCCTTTTAATTCATGCCATTCTTTAAAAATTCAGAATCGGCCGTGGCTGATTCCGATCCGATTCTGTTAGGAATCAGCCAATTCTGACTCGGATTGGCCGATCTTTGAAAAATAAAAGTCACAAAATTATGAACAGGACCGATTCCCGATCTGGATTGGTTGATTCAACTGATCCAATTGAGAATCGGCCGATTCCCTGTCCAGATCAGGCTACTTTTCTATAGGACCGATTTTGACCCTTAAGGTGGATTGGCGTCGGCTGATTCTGGGTTTGATCGGCCTATCTGACTCAAAATCAGCCAATTTTTTAAACCATGATTCACGCAAGCTTGTGAGCAAACCCAAAAGTTCTGCCTTAGTAGAGTCACAGTTTTCCAAAGGATCACTCAAGACAGATAACATTGCCAAAGTCACCACAGGCAATGTATTCGAATCTGGCAGGGGCCATATTACCCATAGAGGATCCATTAAAGTTGAGTTTCCATTACCTACGGGCACCGGCTCCCATCCATGCACTTGTACCCTATCTTAATACAAATCTATTTTCCCTTCGAAAAACAAAAATTAAAAATGAAACCAATCACATTTTAATTGACTCTGTAGTTATTATTATTCAATCCTTAACAGATCATGTCAGATTATATCAGATATAACAAATGCATTGGTAAGCCACAATTCAAAAGCCTAGTGACCACAACAAACAAGCCACATGCTACTCAATATGTGAAAGATAACTTCTTTTCTGCCAACTCAAGTCATGTCTAGGATCAAGTCACAGTTTGTGAATGCACAGTAAAGAATTGTTTGCCATATGCAGCTTATATTACATTTATACTGTATTTGATCTATTATTGCTTCTTAACCTTTCAGGTTTCCGAGGTTCAGTTTAGTGCTCCTTCAACGTGTACTTATCCAAGGAGTCCGGCTTTATTTCTTGGACTAGCAGCATCAGTGGCTCTAATGGTTGCACAAGTAATTATAAATGTTGCAGCTGGGTGCATTTGTTGCAGAAGAAACCCACATCCTTCAAATTCCAGTTGGACATTGGCTTTGGTCTACTTTGTTGTTTCCTGGTAATTTTATTTTAACTAGTGGCTGACACTGTAATTCGTTTTGCTGCTTTTGATGTTCTTCAGTAAATTTTCCTAATAGCACATCTTATCTACTTGGCTTATCACTTTTCATCCCAATGGACTGATAAAGCATGAAAGGCTTGCACCAAGAGACCAACATTATGTGTGGATTTTACAATAATTGTCTCGTATTGAAGAATGTAACTGCTTGCTTTCAAATTCATCTAGTTCACATTTTTGCTCTGGACCTTTTGTGTGCGTGTGTGTGTGTGTGTGTGTGTGTGTGTCCTAGATTAGATTAATTTTTCTTATCTAGCTTCCTTTATTCTTTTTTCCTATCAGTATAATGAGGTTCAAAATTTTTTGCTGCTGAGCACTGAATAACTAGCTTCCTTATTTGATTTTTTTTTTTTTTTTGGTAGTAAGCTTCCTTTATTTTTGTTTCATATTAGTATAATGAGGCTTAAAGTGTTTTGTTACTGAATGGTTTTTGATATTTCTTGACATGTCAAACAGAAAAATATTATCCCATAATAGGCAATTGTCTTCCTCTGCAGATGATTCAAATATACTTTGGAGATATAATATTCTTCATTGACAATTAGGAAATTTAAAATTCAATTCATCACCCTGGTATAATTATCATGGAAATTACACCAATTGGAACCTCTTCATCGCACAACTGTAAATAAAAAATAAAAAACATGAAGGGAAAATGCTACCAGAACAGTAGTAACTTCTGTTAAAAATCTGGGAAGACACAGAAAAAACCACTCAGTGTTTTGCTTCTTGACTTCTATTGAGATCACAACTACTGCATCCTTGTAAGTTCTCCCTAGGTGTGTCAAGTGGACATGACATGGGTATGGCTACAGTGAAACAGCTTGGGCCAGAGTGCTACTTGGGTTGGGTTAAGGGCCATTTGTCATCCCAACTCAAGTCAGGTTCAATAGGATCAGAACCATTGATTGAATCCTAAAAAACATAGAATCAAACTATAATTTTGGACAAAGTATTCATCCGTATAAAAAATAAAACTACCTCTATTAATTAAGGCCATAAAAGGAAACCCCAACCCTAGGAGATACAGAAGAGAATAGACCATACCTCTAACGATTGTGTTTATGTACTTTCTTTCCTTTTATATTGGGTGAATTAGATGAGCTTGTTGACCCCGCACATGTGCACAGGGTTCAAGGTTCAAAGTTTCAGTTTCAGTCTCCTAGGATACAGAAATGTATCAAGGTTCCGGTGGTTTCGTATAAAAAACCAGGGAAATATCATGGAAACAATGGAAACATAAATGATATTACCCTTAAGGAGCTTATGCATAGCATTTTTGACTTTCTACAAGAAACATAAAAAATAGATATACGTTTTAATTTTTATTAAAAATATAAAAACAGCAGAAGACAATAGAATATAGGAAAACATACATAGTGTATTTCAATATGTTCTACCATATTTTTTGTATTTTTTTATATCTTTCAATATTTTAAATTAATTTATGATTAAATAAAAAGTATTTTTTTTTTCTCTTTTAAGATATTTACTTGATCGGATCAGTATATACTAGATAGAGGGTAAAAGCAGACCAAACCATGTACATTTAGTCATTTTCATTTTTTTTTCTAATTTTTTGAAAAAATAAAAAAATAATTTTAGAATAAAATTTTTACTCCATCCAAGCATATAGACAGTTTAACCAAAAAAAGAAGAAGCATAGACATGTAACATATAAAACATCCACATTAATTTGGGACTTACCAATGTTCTCATCGGAAAATGGGGTTTCAGCTACAATCCTTCGATCCATGCCAAATCCTCAAATAAGGTTGTCTTCCAACCCTTTATAGGGTTCAGAGTGATCCCGACACAAGTTGCACTCTAGGATGGGCTGCCCATTTCACCTCCTAATTATGGAAATGAGATTGTGTTGGTTATGTAATGTGTGAAGTTTGATTTGTTGGGTTAGCATTAGGATTTTCAACCCGAATATGGAAATTAGTTCTGGGCCCCCGGGAATTTTTTTTGACCCATTTTTATGTTTTTTTATGTACCGGATCAGATCTGAACCATATTTGCATATATATTAGGGTATTTGGGGTATTTATATGTTTTGCTCTAGGGTTGCGTGCGGAGGGGGAGAGGTTCCACGTAAATCTTGTGTTGTGCGTGATTTCTCTTTTTGTTTTGCTTGTTGATTTTATTGCATTCCGTTTCTACTATGATAAAAAGGTAAAACGATCCTAACAATTGGTAGTAGAGCGACCAGAGCGAAGTTTGGTTCGAGTGGGAACAATGGCAGCAACAGCAAACGGTGGAAGAACCTACAGGTTCAATGTTAAAAAATTCAACGGTATGAACTTCACTTTCTAGAAGATGCAAATAGAGGATTACCTTTACCAGAAAAATCTCTATCAACCCCTTGGAGAAAAGAGCAAAAAGCCGACGACAGTGTTAGATGCAAACTGTGAAATACTTGACCATTAAGCCTTAAGTATGATTCATCTTTCATGATCTTTGTCAATAGCTTTTAATATTTCTAATGAAAAAACCACAGAAGATTTGATGTCAGCCTTTTGTCGAATGTATGAAAAACCATCGGCTTCCAACAAAGTGTTTTTGATGAAGAGATTGTTTAATATGAAAATGGTAGAAGGCAAAACTGTGGCCGAACACTTGAACGAATTTAATACAGTTACCAACCAATTACCTTGGTTGGAATCAATTTCAATAGTGAGGTTATGACCTTGTTGATTATTTCATTTTTACCAGATAGTTGTGGTGGTTTGGTAATGACTATCAGTAATTCCTCAAGATCTAGCCCCATGAAGTATGATGATGTGGTGAGTTTGATTCTTAGTGAAGAAGTTCGCAAGAGATCCACATCTTCAAGAGAAACTTCAGGTAGTGCTTTGAATGTGGAAAGAAGATGAAGAACAAATGACAGAAATCAAGATCGGGGTAAATCCATGTTAAGAGGTAAATCAAGATCTGAAAAACTTAGGATGCAATATTGAAATTGTGGGAAGAAATGGCACTTCAAAAAGGATTGTAGGGCTCCAAAGAAGAATAAGCATGGTATCAACAACAAGGACAATGAAGTTTCTGCAAATATTATCGAAGAAGTTGAAGATGCATTAATTTTAGCTTTAGATAGCAAGTCAGAGTCATGGGTGATTGACTTAGGAACGTCCTTCTATGCCACATCTAACAAAGAATGTCTCAAAAACTATGTAGGGTGACGTTGGCAATGTGTTTCTGGGAGATGATAAACCCTGCAATATAGTGGACAAGGGAGATGTTCTGATTAGTCTGCCAAACGAGGGTACATGGATGTTGAATGATGGGCGTCATGTACTTTGTCTGAAAAAAAAAATTTGATTTTAGTAGTTCAGATACAACATGGTTTTCACAAGAGATTCATGGAAAATCATAAAAGGTGCCTTGGTTATAGCTCATAGAAATAAATGATACTCTACCTGACAGAAAATACATCTACCTCTATTTCAGTTGTAGCTAGGGGTATATTTAGATATCTGGTACTGCAGGATGAGACACTTGAGCGAAAAGGGAACGATGATTCTCCACTCAAGAGGGAAGCTTCGAGGTTTAAAGGCATTAAACCTGGAGTTTTGCAAAGATTGCGTTTATGGGAAAAAAAAGTCGGTCTCATAAAGGGTGCAAGGACAATCAAGCAGGAGCGGTTGGAATTGGTTCACACAGAATTATGGGGGCCAACTCAAGTACATTCTATTGGTGGCTCATTTTGTTTTGTTACCTATATTGATGATTCAATTAGAAAATTGTGGGTTTACTTCCTTAAACATAAGTCTGATGTGTTTGAGACCTTCAAGAAGTGGAGAGCTGCTGTTGAGAATGAAACAGGTTGCAAGCTCAAGTGCCTCAAGTTAGATAATGAAGGTGAATATTGTACCAAGGAATTTGAAAAGTACTATGTAGAGAAGAGTTAGGAGAGAGAAAATAGTTCTCAATACACCACAACAGAATGGTGTGACAGAGGAATAAACTGGACTATTATGGAAAGGGCTAGAAGCATGAGATTACATGCAGGTTTGCCTAAGCAATTTTGGCTGGATGTTGTTAGCACAACAACATATTTATTAAATCGAGGACCTTCAGTACCTTTGGATAGTGGACTCCCAGAAGAAGCATGGACAGGAAAGCAGGTAAATCTTGAACACCTAAGAGTGTTTGGTTGTATGATTTATGTACATGATGCAGATCAATAGGACAAACTAAATCTAAAATCCAAAAGGTGTGTTTTCATTGGATGCGGGTTAGAAAAATTTGGCTACCGGTGCTAAAATGATGAAAACCAGAAAGTCATAAAGAGCAAAAACGTTGTATTCAATGAGAAAGTCTTGTATAAAGATAAGACTACTATTTCAAGAAAAAAAAAAAAAATTATGGAGTTTGAAGAGATTTTAGATGATGATGTGTAGAACAAATGAAAATAAGCACCAAATATAGAAAGACATGGGGATCAACAGATACTGCAAACACCTATTCCTGAAGAAAGTCATCTAGGACACCTAAACAAACACCGATTTTCTCATTCTTTTTATTATTTGTTGTTGACAGATGGTGGTGAGCTGGAATGCTATAAAGAAGCATTGAAGGTGGATTCCCAGACTGAGTGGGAGCTTGCAATGGATGAGAAGATGAAGTCTCTAATATCCAATCAGATATGGGACTTAGTTCCACTATCAGGTGACAAAAAGGCACCGAGCATCAAATGTGTTTTCAAGTTGAAGGATGAGAATGATGAGACCGAAAGATATAAGACCAGGTTGATGGTTAAATGATGTTAGCAAAGAAGAAGAATAGATTATTCTGAATTATTTTCTCCAATTGTGAAGATGACAACTATCAAGGCAGTGTTGAGCATAATGACAGAAGAAGATTTACATCTTGAGCAGTTTGACATGAAAATTACATTCCTCCATAGTGATATAGAGGAAGATATCTAAATAGAGTAGCCAAAAGGCTGCACTACTGAAGGGAATGAGAAAATGATTTATAAGCTAAAATGGAGTTTATACAAGTTGAAGCAAGTATCAAGGCAGTGGTATTTGAAGTTTGATAGCTTCATGACAATAAATGGCTTTAAGAGATGCCGTGTATACCATTGTTGCTATATCAAGATGAATGACAACAATTATATTATATTGATTTTATAAGTTGATGACATACTTATTGCAAGATCAAGCATGCAAGAGATAAATAATCTTAAAAGATATGTTGTCAAAGGAGTTTGAGATGAAGAACTTGGATGCAACAAAACAAATTTTTGGTATGAGAATCACAAGAGACAGGAAGAGCCATGTGTTGAGGTTGTCTCAAGAGGATTACATTGTAAAGGTCTTAAGAAGATTTAACATGTAAAATGTCAAACCAGTTAGTATCCCATTAGCGAGGCATTTAAGGAACATTTTTCTAAATCCCAAGAGGTAGATTACATGTCCAAGGTACCATATGCATCAATAGTAGGCAGTTTGATGTATGCTATGGTTATTTCTAAGCCAAACATTGCCCATTTAGTGGGAGTAGTTAGTAGGCTTCTAAGCAAGCCAGAAAATATGCATTGGGAGGCTGTGAAGTGGATTTTAAGGTATCTAAAAGGAACTTCTAAAGTCACATTGATTTCTGGAAGGTCTGGACTTAACCTACAATGTTATGTGGATTCGGATTTGTCAGAAGATTTTGACAAACAAAGAAGTACTACGGGGTATGTCTTCACCTTGAGTTCTACAACTATTAGTTGTGTGTCACAGTTGTAGAAGATAGTGACACTTTTAAGTATTGAAGCGAAATATATTGCTGTCACAGAGGCAAACAAAGAAATAGTTTGGTTGCAGAACTTGATGGAAGAGTTGGGAAAGAAGCAGAAGAACAATAGGTTACACAGTGACTAACCAGAATGCTATTCATTTTGCAAAGAATTCAGCATTCTATGCAAGGACCTAATACGCATACGTTCTCTTCTAGAAGAAAAGGTGTTGAGATTAAAAAAGATCCATACGGATGACAATCCTGCAGATCTGTTAACTAAGGCAGTCACGGTAGTGAAAGAGTTTTGTAAAGCTTCAGTTGGTCTTCAAGAGTGAAGACGGAGCAGTTGAGCCGCAAGAGATATGAATTACATCAAGGAAAGAATGGTGTTCATAAACACAGTAGATGCAACAGGATATCAAACTTCAAGTGGGAGAATGTAATGTGTGAAATTTGATTTGTTGGGTTAACATCAGGATTTTCGACCCGAAGAAAAACCCGAATACGGAAATTTTTAGGCAAAGGTGAGCAATGTAAATCCTTTGCTTATGGGGGTCCGGAGGCGAAGTCCCTGAGAAAATTTTTTTGACCCGTTTTTATTTTATTTTATTTTATTTTTAATGTACCGGATCGGATCCGAAACCGTATCTACATATGTATTAGGGTTTTTGGGGTATCTATATGTTTTGTTCTAGGGTTGCTTATGGAGGAGGAGAGGTTC